>JBAMNC010001828.1:712500-1007780 GCA_037902135.1 Cetoscarus ocellatus
GCCTGCCTTAGGGTTGATTAACTGTCTGCTTTGATAACAGGTCTACTTTATCCACTGTGATTTGAAATTATCTGAGGACTCTGAGTGCTTGTTTTCCTGTTTTGGGTCAATCTGCTTGATGGAGAGTAATGCACAATTGAAGCAGCTCCCACTGAAAATAGATTTGTCACATAAGTCATGTAGACAGATCAAATGCAAGAAATGAAACCTGACTGACAAGACTGGGGTTGATTTGCTGCACAGCAGGAACAGGGCAGAGTGCAAGTGGACTATGCGGTAGTTTGGGGCTAAGACAAAAGAAGCGCTTTAAATTTGGACATTAAACTTTTACATGCCATGAAAGAGATTTTTTTTATTGAATCTCTAAATCACTTTTTCTAATTGAAAAAACTGAAGATTTAAGCCTTGATCAACACAATGTTAAAATAATTGTCACACTAGCTACAGGGAGAAATTTACTTGGAATTTCTTCAGAATAATAATAAAAAAACACACAAGAAGGAAGTCATGATTGATTAAAAAAATCCTTGATTGAAAAAAATATATTTTCCTAGTAGTAAGTAAACAAGCACATATCTCTTAGAGTTTCTTATTTGTTCACTTTCTTTTCATCAGTACAAGCAGAATCAAAGAAAGCTGGACTGTAAAGTGGACAGATGGAGAGAAAGGAGGGAGAACATGGAAACACAAAGAGGGACAGATGAAGGAGTGAACTTGTGGGTGTTTTGCGTGTGAATTGCCAGACACGGACAGAGCGATGAAGAATGGGACTGATCATCTGCTGGCAGCCATGTTGTCACTAGAGAGACATCTGGAGATCATGTCTACTGTCAGTTAAAGTCCCTGCACTGCCAACAAGTGTGTGTCAGTGTGTGTGAGGGATTGTGTGGTATTTATGTGTGAAACTGAGACACGGGACAGTTTTGTAATTTTGTCACTGCTGTGCTTTTAACTTTAAAATCGGACTGTTTTTGTGAGTTTTATCTCTTCTTTCTTGTGCTCCTGTTTGGTATGGTGTTACTATACCTCATAATTTTCTTTTCTTGATCAACTGCATTTTTAAACCAACTTTTTATTAGACGTATTAGGGGATAAAATAAAAAAAGGGAAAAACCTATGTAGGTTTTTTTGAAGATTCCTTTTACAACATATACTGATTTCTTCAAGGGATACGTCGACATTTTTTTGTTTTCATGTCTTGCATCACTCCCGAGTTCATGACAAGCAGATAGACACAATTCTTTCGACTCTGCACACAGTAACATGGAAGACACGGGCAGAGCTCGCCCACCACTAATTAGCTTAGCTCAAACACTGGGAGTCAATGGGTAGTGTTAGCCTGTCTCTGCCTACAATCATCAGATGAACTCTTCAGCAACTCTAAATGGTTCTGTGTGCTTGCTATGACTTGTTTTTTTGTTTATGTAATTTTCTAAAGAAATACATATGAAACTAAACCACAGGGCGCATGCACAAACCACTGCGGACATACTTCAGGATGTTTCCTCAGCTTTTGATAATTACATAACTTGTTAATCTTAGTCTAAAAATAGATAACATAACATAACACTATTAAAAAAAAAAGAAAAAAGGAATCACAACAAGCACAGTTTGCTTTAGAGTTGCTGAAGAGTTTATCTGATGACTGTAGGCAGAGGCAGGCTAATGCTACCCACTGACTCCCAGTGTTTGAGCTAAGCTAATAAACAGTGGGCAAGGTATGCCCGTCTCTCTTGTTGCTGCACGCACAGTGTAAAGAATGGTGTCTATCTGCTTGTCATGGACTCAGGAGTGAGGCAAGAGATGAAAACAAACAAAAAAATATTGGCATGTCCCTTTAAAGGAACTTTTTTAATAAAAGAGGTGTCTTTTAATATGCAACCAATTCAATTGGATTTTTTATATTTACATAAACCTGCAAGCTCTTTCATTGGACGCTGCAGTCATCTACTAGTGACTGAGGGTGAGGGGTGTCCCAATCTGATATTGATATTGGATATCGGTCCGATTTTAGCAAAAGAAACAAATATCGGATAATATGAGCCTGCATCTAAAATCTCTGATATAAGCTCCCCGATACAAGCAGTCCATTCTAATTTATTTTTTGTTTATTTAATTCAGTTGTAGACATGCTTATGTTTATGTTAAACACAGTATAACTTATGTTTAAGGTTAAAATTATTTAACCCATTGGTTAATAACAAATGGGTCAGTTTTTCCTCATACCTACTATTGCTGACTACTGTTCTCTGTTCGAATAATCTCGCTTGATCAAGCCTTTTCTTGCAGTCCATACTACAAAATAAGCAATAAAAGTATGTATGATTCCTGCTGATATCGTATCGGATCTATATAGGTATTGGCCAATACCCAAGGCTGCAATATCGGTATCGTATCGGAGGTGAAAAAGTTGTATCTGGACACCCCTACTGAGGGCTCTCCCTAGCATCATCACCTCCCTTTGCAAAGAAAGAAAATCCCTTAGTTTCAAAAGCTTTACCTTCAATCCCACTATTAATATGAATCAGGCTGCTAAGAACTTGTTTTGTGTGATAGAATCCAATTAGTTGCATTCTTTCACTGACTGCAGAGGCTTTGGATGGCAGATTATTCACTAGAAATAACAAACGGACCTTTCTTTCATATTCAGCTGATAGAGAGGCTGTGGTATTAACAGCCAATCTCTCACACCAGCGATCGGAAAGAAGTGGACATGACAGAAAAACTGTTCAACCAGTGCACAAGTATTGAGATGATTCCAGCAGTATAACCAGCATTATTCATAATCACTGCCCTACATCCATGCTGGGGACTTGTGTGTCAGTGGATACATGCTGCAGCAACATCCTTTCTTCTCTTCTATTTTTCAGGTGAAATTACCCTCCTCAGAAAGCACAAACTTTCTTTTAAAAAATATCTTTATCCAGGTTTGATGATTCTGTTGAGGTTCTCCACAGCATCACCTTCTTCATCATCAGCTTCATTGCTGTTTCTTAATAGCATCCTAATGGGTTCACACGTCATTATGTTCAATCATGAAGGGAGTTAACATGATACCGGCTAAAATACGCCGCTGCTGGATCGGCTGGTGGTGGGGGGGCACTGCCTGCCCATGTTGAAATGAGGAGACAAAGAGTTCTGTGGAAGCTGTGACACAACACACACATGCTGTATAATTTTACACCTTCATACACACACAAACTCTAACCCCGGCCTGATGGCAGGCGTCGCTATTCTGCTGACTAAATTTGTTCCTGCAAAGCTGTCAGGATTTTGTTGATCTCTAGGAGAAGCTGTGATGTATTTTCACACAGAAAATGCTGCCTAGATGTTGGTATAAAAACAGGACAGGGAATGATTGAAAACAATCTCAAATAACAGTTTCTATATTTGCTCCTGGACCAGATGGATATCCCTTGAAACATATCATCCAAACTAGGTGACCTGAGATTCACTTTTGAAGGGGAAATAATATAGTAGTATTGAAAACACACAGAGAAAAAAAGAAGGTAATGTCAAGAGTAAAACAAACACCACCTGTCTGACTGTGCAGTTTTGTTTGTTTTGTTTGAGGTGTATCTAGCCCGGATTTCAAAAAGTACCATGAGAACTTCCCAGAAAGGGATCACTCTTACATGCCACTTCTGTTGGCCACAGCCGCTCACAATCAAATCTGTCTGAGGTTTGGGGCCAATTTAATCAAGACAAGGTAACCCCCACCATGCACAGATGGTTTCACCATACATGTCAAGTGACCTGAGGTTGTACAATAAGTGCAAACAAGGAGGCTATGTAGAGCTGCTCGATTATGACAAAAATAATAATTGTGGTTATTTTAACAGGTATGGAGATCATGATAATGAAACAAAATTACTCGCTGATTTTATAACACGCACCACATGCTTTCATTGAAAGTACAAGCTTTTGACACTATCATTGTTTTAAACATGAAAGAATAAGCAATACATAAAGTTATACTTGGAAAAAACAGATACCTAAAAATAATGCTGATAATTTTCATATTGAGGCAGTAATTGTAACTGAGATTAAAATTTGATTAGTTTTCCAGCTCTAAAGCTGCGTTCACACCGAATGCAACTTTGCTCGACTTTCACCGCGATCATATCATTTCATAGAATAGGACGTACTAGCTGACATTATTCCAACTGTATCCTTTTCACTCACCTACCAACCACAAAACACTGCAGCTGATGGCCCTGCAGCAGCATCATCTGTGAGTTCTCTGCGGTCCCATCTAGGCAGAACTGATGTCCTCACTAACTAATGTTTCCCGCATGGACAGGGATTGTTACTCTGTGAACCAGAGTAAAAACAGTCTGTCACAGGTACCGTCACACACCCACACAACGCTGATTGGCTATTGCCACACGGCAACATGTGATATCGCCTGAAGAGTTCAAACTTTTCAACTTCGGTGACCAAGCAACGAGCAACATGATCACCCAGAGCACGTCCGTCGCAAGCAGGAGGGTTAACCCCACCCCATCGTGGCTGTACATTGATTTTACATGGAGAGTGG
This sequence comes from Cetoscarus ocellatus, assembly GCA_037902135.1. Classification (NCBI taxonomy): domain Eukaryota; kingdom Metazoa; phylum Chordata; class Actinopteri; order Labriformes; family Labridae; genus Cetoscarus; species Cetoscarus ocellatus. The sequence goes on from JBAMNC010001828.1 coordinate 717,041, forward strand.
TTGCCCAGGTCGCAAAGTCGCGTTAGGTGTGTAGGCGGCTTTAAGGATTAGTGAGTGTCAAAGACACCATCCAGGATGAAACAACTAATGCTTGCCTGACACCTAATGACTTTCCCTTAGATTTAAAATTCAAAGAAAAATTTCCAAAGTCAGATTAAAATCTTGTGTTTTTTTTTTTTTTTTTTCTTGAGTCAGGGCAGGCTCCTGTGATTGTGGTCCTTAGATGTAAGGTGGGCTTACAACACGATTTTTGCAGTTTTAAGGCAGTCTTTGTCCAGTCATGGCCTTACCAGAAAATCAAATACCCAGGTCTATAGTCTTGTCAATGCAAATTTTGACATTAAGTGACAAAACAAGGGGCAACAGGTTGTAAACACAACAGGGAGTCCAGCAGAGCTGTAAACATACAGGGCTGGGGGGGGGATTTTTTTGTATTTTGTTATTATGTATGTATTTGTAGGACATGTCCTCCTCTTTGAACAGCAAGGATAAACAGTAACCACAGTCCCATTTAAGACAGGTTTGCTCCTTGGCCAGCAAGTGGTAGCATTATGGAGGGTTGTAGCAATATTCGTCCTCATAATTTGCTTCTCCATGCTCCTGTGGCAAAGCACATCATCTGAATTTAGTGATAAATAGCCCATTGAGTTGAAATTTCTCCTTGAAACTTGAATTACAGTTTATTATAGAAGACCCACCATATTGTCACTGTTGGGGACAAACCTCTCTCTGAAACTGCAACTTCAGGAAATGAAAAAAAAAAATGCTCAACAACGATTTGAATACATATTTCATTGTCCTGATAAAAAAACAACATATTTTTTGTACTTTAATTGGTTTAAAGTTAATCAAAGCCATGTATGATTAATAGCACTGTTCTGTGAAAAAAATGAAAATCATGAAAATGGAGATTGCAGGTTTGAGCCCAACAGCTACGATATTCAATATGCATAAAAAAAGTCCCTCATGCACTATGCCCCCACAAACATACTGTCCCAACATAATGTAAATATGATCAAACATTTCAACAAAGGCAAAGATCACATTTATGGTAGTTGTAATAATGATCAAGACAGAGGCCCAAGAATTAGGGACTTTGAGTCTGAGACTTAAAACTCTGGGAGTGGTTGAAAATTCTTTGCCTACAGATGTAAGAAAGTCTTGGGAAAATTTAAGTAATGTCGTCTGCCGTAGTGTAGGTATAAGATCCATAAGTACTTCAGGAATAGCTATAACCCCACATAATGATGAAGTGCTAAGTGAATACCTCAGGATGCATGGAGGAAACATCATGGAGGACAAACTCATGCACGGTATGTACCACTAACATACTAAGGAAGTGGCTGATCGTGAAATCCTACTGTTGGCTCGAAAAGGCTAGTGTGAAACACACCACAGAGGCACTGATCATGGCGGCAAAGAAACAGGCCCTCAGCACAAGAGCAACTGAGACCAAGGTCTACCACACAAGGCAAGATTCCAGATGCAGGCTATGCAAAGACGCCCCGATACGATCCAGAACATAACAGCAAGTTGTAAGATGCAGGCAGGTAAGACATAAATCGAACCCCATAACCAAGTGGCTGGAATAGTGTACAGAAGCATCTTTGCTGCCTGAAAGTCATGCAGTTTTATAATGCTTTCGATAATCAGATCAATGGTTTAGATGCCTGTCTGATACAAATAAACTATATTTAACAAAAGAAGTGACACATCACACAGTAATTTTTATGTTTTAATATGACAGCCCCAGTCAACTGTAACCTCCTCATTTTCATTTCCTTCAACCAAAGAAGTCACACCTTGCTGAGCAGAGGTCAATGAGTAAATACTATTCTCTGCTCAGTCATTTGACATGCACCATCAGACCTGCAACACAATTACACCTGCAAGGACAAAAACACAGAAACCCATAAAACTCTCACTGAGGATGAGTTATGTGCACTGTTATGTTCACTGAAACAGAAGATTTCTTTCAGGATTTAGAGTTCTTTGGTACAGTTTTGGCGATGCATGGATGTGAAAACTAAACATGGGGAACAAACAGGTTTCCCCACAATCTAGGAGGGGTTTAGGCTCCAGTAAACTCTCTTCCCAAAACCCACTTGACTTAACAGGCCAAGACTGCCTTATTTAATGCAGGGCAAAATGAATTACGTACATAACTCTGAACAAGCATCTAATTACCCAGGACCAGATTAGCATAGCGTGGTGCCCTTGGGCAACAACTTTCAAGTATCCCTTTGGAAATCTACTTAGAATGCATAAAACAGCATGGAAATAGAGCTTTTTATGAACCCTCATGCTACCATATTGAAGTCTGAACTGTGCCCTACAGGTCCAATCATGTCTATATATCATTGCACATTTGTGTAGTTCAAAATCGTGTTGTCAGGTCTTGATTGTCATTGTGACTTTAATGAGTATAATCTCCTTACGTTTTTTCAGTTGAATGGTATGCCCCCCTCTCTCCCTGCTTATTCATCACTTCACTGAGCTCTGCAGGGTCTCTACAGTGACCGGGGATTAATAGGATGCTCTCTGGACTCGCATCTACAAAATATATTTGAAATTTTTGTCTACAGTTTTTTTTTTTTTTTTAACTAAACAGAAATGTGAATGTGACCTCAGCTGAGTGTTAGCTGTGAGTGATAAGAAGTTAGCACAGTGGCTACCACTACCTGTGGCTGGAAAGATGTCTGAATAGGGAGATGGGAGATCATAACACACTAAACAAAGTGTATTTTTTGATATTTGTTAAAGAAAATACTACATCATGTAGTCTTTATTGCCTTGTCAGTGTCAAAATCTTATAAGCAGTCATTGTTAGAGTTTAGTCAAACTCCCCTTCATGCAACTTTAGGAAATAAAAGTGGAACTGACATCGGGGCCCAAAGCGGAGCTTGTTTTCAGTACCAAAGCCTACTAGCATGCCAGGTTATGATAACCAAAGATTGCAGGCAACATGGTTTTAAAATTTGTCAACACATAGGGGGGGATTTTCAAAAAAACTGTTAAGACACTTTCCAAGATATGCAACTTTTTTCACAATTCCTTTTCAAAAGCTGTTTTACTGTCATATCTATTCCAACCATAATGTCTGACTGCTTTTATGGTTTAAATTGCACATTAGTAACTAGGTTTTTATTATATTTCATTTAAGACATACTGTAACTGATAATCTTGATAAAATTCTGTACTAAGTAATTTGTTTTGTGGGAACTCTACAGTTTCAAAGACTGTTGTAACCATGGCAACCACAGACCCACGTGGTCGTGGGTCACTGATCACCTGTGGAACAACAGCAAAAATTTTTATTCCCAAATAATTTTAACTTTCTGTTACATTAAAATTATACCTTCACAAATACAAACGTGAAAGTGACATAATTCCTTTGTGTTATGTAGAGACCTGTTCACTGTATATTCCGCATAGTGATAATAAGAAACACTATGAATAGAGGGGTATAATTAAAGATCTCTGTTAGTTACAATAAAAAAAGCAGCTTTCTGCACTTGGCCATAGTGGGTTACCTCAACTTCGGGACTGACTTTGACAAACAAGTAAATTATTACAGTGACTCTGCTTTAAAATACAATCAATGACCCTAAAGATGTGAAGAAAGTACGAAGACAATTTTAGTCACAGTTACTCAAAAAATGTTGGATTAACTTTATATCGGCACCATGAATGAAATGAAAGTCTATTATTAAAAAAGTTGGCCATGGCAACCGCAGACGCAAGCTGCCATAGGTCACCAGTCATTATAGTCACTTGTGGAACAATAACAACTGGTCTTGTCCAAAACATGGACAACATTTGTATCATCGGAGTGTTTTTATAGTAGCAAGAGGTAGCAACAGAAAGTATACGTGATCATGTATATACAGTTTTGTTCATAATAATAGCAGTGTGTTTAAAAAGGTGAGTAAACCTCAAAATTCTTCAAATAAATTTTATTTTAATGCACACAAATGCATTGGGGACACTGCACATTCTATTTAAAAGCAAGAAAATTGGAAAAAGTAGTAGAATTTGATAATATTTTACAGAAATTCAAGAAATATAATAACCAAAAAAACAACTTCTGGCACTGGTATTAAAGCCCAGGACAACTGACTACGTTCCACAATTGCTCTGCATTTCTTGGTTTTGCCTCATGAACAGCATTTTTTATGTCAGCCCACAAGTTTTCTATGGGATTGAGGTCTGGGGATTGTGCTGGCCACTCCATTACTTGAACTTTGTTTGTCTGGAACCATGATTTTGCTCTCTTGCTGGTGTGTTTGGGGTCATTGTCTTGTTGAAACACCCATTTCAAGGGCATTTCCTCTTCAGCATACGGCAACATGACTTCTTCCAGTATTCTGATGTACTCAAACTGATCCATGATCCCTGGATCCCTGTGACAAATAGGACCAACACCATAGTACGAGAAACCTCCTCATATCATGATGCTTGCACCACCATGCTTCACTGTCTTCACTGTGTACTGTGGCTTGAAATCAGTGTTTTCAGGTCGTCTGACCAACTGTTGGTGGCCCTTTGATCCAAAAAGTCCACAAAAATACAAAATATTGCACCATTTCTTTTTAGGCCAGTCAATGTGTTCATGTCTTTTTTTTAACAATGGGATTTTGCGGGGGCTTCTTGCTGGTAGCTTGGCTTCACATAGACGTCGTCTGATTGTTACAGTACTCACAGGCAACCTTAGATCTTCTCTGATCCTCCTGGAGCTGATCATTGGTTGAGCCTTTGCCATTTTGGTTATTCTCCGATCCATTCGAATAGTCGTTTTTCTTTGTCTCCCTCGCCTTTCTGGTTTTGGCTGCCACTTTAAAGCGTTTGATATCATTTTAGCTGAACAGCCTATCATTTTCTGAACTTCTTTATAGGTTTTCCTCCCTTTTTTTTAACTTCGTAATCAAAGAACGCTCTTCTTCTGAACAATGTCTTGAACGACCCATTTTACTCTGTTTTTCAAGGACAAATGCACAGCCAGCATATGCAGCGTCAGTTGCCTTGATCCTTAAATCAGGGCCACCTGTTTAACGCCTATTTTTTTTCACACAATCAATTACCCCACTAATTGAACTCAGCACTGCTATTTTTTTGAACACGCCCCTTTCAGTTAATGATTCAGTTTCATAGAATCAGCAGCATGCACGTCAGGCCTGTTGGGACTGTTGGTTTTCTCTACCTTTACTAAACCTTCTAGAAACTTACTTGCAGTGTAGAAGTTGAAATTCTAACAAAAACAGTGATTTATCTTGCTAGTGATGTGGGACTGCTATTATTTTGTATTTCAGTCAGCAACCCTTAAAACAGCAACAGTTGAGCAACGTCACCTGTAACAGTTGTTAACAACAGTGATAATGATGCATGGTGTGACATAGAAGAAGGTCAGAGCAGAGTGAGATATTTTCATCCCAAAATGCTGTTTTTCCCGCCCACAAGGAAACACCCAAAACTGAGATTTTAAAAATCTTCCCCTTGGTAGGAGTTTCCAAAATATGCATTTTCAGTTACTTAATTAAGTGATTCTCAACTGGTGGGTCATGACCAACATGTGGGTCATGGACCTTTTTTCAGTGGGTCGCAAGCTTTTGCAAATGTTAGGAAAAAAATCCTGTGCTGTTATTTTGAAGGGCACTTTCTATGCAGAGTGTTGTCTATTTACACTCCTTAATAAAGTTGACAACAATACCTTGTACTGTAATTGACACGTTATAATAGAAAGGTGGTAGTTTTATTTTCAATAATCAGGTACTAAGCTAAAGCTACATGTTTGTTTTATTTTTTTAAGATTATTTGTTAGACATTTTGTGCCTTTATTGATAGATAGGCTGGAGTCTGAAAAAAAAGTTACTGAAGTGTTTTGTGTTGTGACAGCCTCGTGATCAATGGCTTATTTTGTGCTACTGATTGAATATTGTTAGTACCGTATAGTAATATGTATCCACTGATGCAGGGTAATCACAGCTACAGTTACATTTATAGTCATAAAACATTGTGTCCCCAAGATGTACTTTATGTTTTAAATTAAATACAGCCAATTGAATGTAAGCGGGAATATTTCCCTCTCTAGCATCACCACCTGCACAGCATTTTGGTTTCTCAACTTTTTCTGTGTTGGCATACTATGACATGCACAACCCTTTCATGAAGTCCATTGGAGAAATTAGAAATTCTTTTTGCTCTCTTTTTTCCACTTTATTCATACCTCTAATTTTTTAATTATTACCACGTTACTTTGCATGAAGGAAATAGATTTACATTTGTTGTAAATGTGTAATTCTCCACTGAGTGCAGCAAACATGGTTAAACTCTTAAAAACCTTTTGGTGAATCCTGGACGTTGTTTTAGCACATTTCATCACTTGGACTTTTTCTTGTAGAACTCTGAAATGACAAGACCCACTAACACTGTAGTACTGTCAATACACACAAATTCATCACTTTGCAAGAACAGAAAGAATATGTACACATTTCACAGACTACTTCAAGTTTTTTCTTTTTTTTAATTAATTTATTTTTTTCAAATTATTTTTTGTATTTTTGTGTGTGTGGGGGCAGACGGGAAGGGCAGGAAGAAAAACACGAAGACAGTAGATCATAAAAGAGGCCTGACAAGCTGAAACAAGCTAGCTTCAACCTATCAGGACTCTGATGGATCCACTGTGCTGCCTGTTTTTTTTTTTTTTTTTTGGAGGGGGGCTTGTGGGGGCAGGGACAATCACTGCTGCTCCAGCTGGTTCAGACAGTGTGAGGAGTTTTTTGGCCTTCCTCCACACAGTGACCTCCTCGCTTTCGTGGAACAGTTGTTTGAATCCCTCTGGTTTTTCTGGAAGTCGTCAGCCCTCAATGTTTGATGGTCTGTCTCCTCATTCGCCTTGTCCTGCACAGCCTTGCAGATCTCCTCCTGGACTGTTAGTTTGGACGTTAGGAGAAGGATGCTGTCTTTCTGGGCTTCTAGCTCTTCCTTAAGGGTGTTCAGCTGGAGGCCATATCCAGGTTACTCTGTCTTCATCAAGCTCATCCTTCAAAGTGTCTGTCAGCAGGGCCCTGCTGGAGGCCTCATCACGAAGGGCCTCCACCTACAGATACAGGGTGCTGGTTTCTGCTGTAACCATGTCGATCAGCATAAGACCCTGAAAGATTTTTGCTGTTATCTCCTCCTCAAGGCTGTTGACCTTCAAAACCAGCTCTTCACATTCTATCCTGGAGTCATCCAGAGACTTCTCGAGTGCCGGATTGGCCTCCCCTGCAGTTTTGAGCTTGGAGGCCATATCCAGGTTGCTCTGTTTGGCTGCATCAAGCTCATCCTTCAAAGTGTCTGTCAGCAGGGCCCTGCTGGAGGCCTCATCACGAAGGGCCTCCACCTCCAGACGCAGGGTGCTGTTTTCTGCTGTAACCTCTTTGGTCAGCGTCATATCCTCAATGATTTTGTCGGTAATCTCCTCCTCAAGGCTGTTGACCTTCAAAACCATCTCTTGACATTCTTTCCCAGAGTCATCCAGAGCCTTCTCCAGTGCCAGATTGGCCTCCCCTGCAGCTTTGAGCTTGGAGGCCATATCCAGGTCGCTCTGTTTGGCTGCATCAAGCTCATCCTTCAAAGTGTCTGTCAGCAGGGCCCTGCTGGAGGCCTCATCCTTGAGGGCCTCCACCTCCAGACGCAGGGTGCTGTTTTCTGCTGTAATCTCGTCAGTCAGCCTGTTAGAGTGTCGGATTTCGTCCATTAACTCCTTCTCAAGGCTGTTGACCTTCCAAACCAGCCCTTGACATTTTTTTCTGGAGTCATCCAGAGCCTTCTCGAGTGCCAGATTGGCCTCCTCTGCAGTTTTGAGCTGGGAGGCCATATCCAGGTTGCTCTTTTTGGCTGTATCAAGCTCATCCTTCAAAGTGTCTGTCAGCAGGGCCCTGCTGGAGGCCTCATCACGAAGGGCCTCCACCTCCAGACGCAGGGTGCTGTTTTCTGCTGTAACCTCTTTGGTCAGCGTCATATCCTCAATGATTTTGTCGGTAATCTCCTCCTCAAGGCTGTTGACCTTCAAAACCATCTCTTGACATTCTTTCCCAGAGTCATCCAGAGCCTTCTCGAGTGCCAGATTGGCCTCCCCTGCAGCTTTGAGCTTGGAGGCCATATCCAGGTTCCTCTGTTTGGCTGCATCAAGCTCATCCTTCAAAGTGTCTGTCAGCAGGGCCCTGCTGGAGGCCTCATCCTTGAGGGCCTCCACCTCCAGACGCAGGGTGCTGTTTTCTGCTGTAATCTCGTCAGTCAGCCTGTTAGAGTGTCGGATTTCGTCCATTAACTCCTTCTTAAGGCTGTTGACCTTCCAAACCAGCCCTTGACATTTTTTTCTGGAGTCATCCAGAGCCTTCTCGAGTGCCAGATTGGCCTCCTCTGCAGTTTTGAGCTGGGAGGCCATATCCAGGTTGCTCTTTTTGGCTGTATCAAGCTCATCCTTCAAAGTGTCTGTCAGCAGGGCCCTGCTGGAGGCCTCATCACGAAGGGCCTCCACCTCCAGACGCAGGGTGCTGTTTTCTGCTGTAACCTCTTTGGTCAGCGTCATATCCTCAATGATTTTGTCGGTAATCTCCTCCTCAAGGCTGTTGACCTTCAAAACCATCTCTTGACATTCTTTCCCAGAGTCATCCAGAGCCTTCTCGAGTGCCAGATTGGCCTCCCCTGCAGCTTTGAGCTTGGAGGCCATATCCAGGTTCCTCTGTTTGGCTGCATCAAGCTCATCCTTCAAAGTGTCTGTCAGCAGGGCCCTGCTGGAGGCCTCATCCTTGAGGGCCTCCACCTCCAGACGCAGGGTGCTGTTTTCTGCTGTAATCTTGTCAGTCAGCCTATTAGAGTGTCGGATTTCGTCCATTAACTCCTTCTCAAGGCTGTTGACCTTCCAAACCAGCCCTTGACATTTTTCCCTGGAGTCATCCAGAGCCTTCTCGAGTGCCAGATTGGCCTCCCCTGCAGTTTTGAGCTGGGAGGCCATATCCAGGTTGCTCTGTTTGGCTGTATCAAGCTCATCCTTCAAAGTGTCTGTCAGCACGGCACTGCTGGAGGCCTCATCCTTGAGGGCCTCCACCTCCAGATGCAGGGTGCTGTTTTCTGCTGTAACCTCTTTGGTCAGCGTCATATTCTCAATAATTTTGTCGGTAATCTCCTCCTCAAGGCTGTTGACCTTCAAAACCAGCCCTTGACATTCTTTCCCAGAGTCATCCAGAGCCTTCTCCAGTGCCAGATAGGCCTCCTCTGCAGTTTTGAGCTTGGAGGCCATATCCAGGTCGCTCTGTTTGGCTGCATCAAGCTCATCCTTCAAAGTGTCTTTCAGCAGGGCCCTGCTGGAGGCCTCATCCTTGAGGGCCTCCACCTCCAGACGCAGGGTGCTGTTTTCTGCTGTAATCTCGTCAGTCAGCCTGTTAGAGTGTCGGATTTCGTCCATTAACTCCTTCTTAAGGCTGTTGACCTTCCAAACCAGCCCTTGACATTTTTCCCTGGAGTCATCCAGAGCCTTCTCGAGTGCCAGATTGGCCTCCTCTGCAGTTTTGAGCTGGGAGGCCATATCCAGGTTGCTCTTTTTGGCTGCATCAAGCTCATCCTCATAACCGTCCATCTGCAGGGCCCTGCTGGAGGCCTCATCCTTGAGGGCCTCCACCTCCAGATGCAGGGTGCTGTTTTCTGCTGTAATCTCGTCGATCAGCATCAGACCCTGAACCATTTTGTCTATTATCTCCTCGTCAAGGCTGTTGACCTTCAAAACCAGCTCTTCACATTCTTTCCTGGAGTCATCCAGAGCATTCTCGAGTGCCAGATTGGCCTCCTCTGCAGTTTTGAGCTGGGAGGCCATATCCAGGTTCCTCTGTTTGGCTGCATCAAGCTCATCCTTCAAGGTGTCTGTTAGCAGGGCACTGCTGGAGGCCTCCTCCTTGAGGGCCTCCACCTCCAGACGCAGGGTGCTGTTTTCTGCTGTAACCTCTTTGGTCACCGTCAGAGCCTGAGGGATTCTGTCTCTCATCTCCTCAAGGCTGTTGATCTTCCAAACCAGGTCTTCACATTCTTCCCTGGAGTCCTCCAAAGCCTTCTCGAGTGCCAGATTGGCCTCCTCTGCAGTTTTGACTTTGAAGGCCATGTCCAGGTTGCTCTGTTTGGCTGCATCAAGCTCTTCCTCATAACCGTCAATCTGCAGGGTCCTGCTGGAGGCCTCATCATGAAGGGCCTCCACCTCCAGACGCAGGGTGCTGTTTTCTGCTGTAATCTCGTCAATCAGCTTCAGACCCTGAACCATTTTGTCTATTATCTCCTCGTCAAGGCTGTTGACCTTCAAAACCAGCTCTTCACATTCTTTCCTGGAATCATCCAGAGCATTCTCGAGTGCCAGATTGGCCTCCTCTGCAGTTTTGAGCTGGGAGGCCATATCCAGGTTCCTCTGTTTGGCTGCATCAAGCTCCTCCTTCAAAGTGTCTTTCAGCAGGGCACTGCTGGAGGCCTCATCCTTGAGGGCCTCCACCTCCAGACGCAGGGTGCTGTTTTCTGCTGTAGTCTCGTCGGTCACCGTCAGAGCCTGAGGGATTCTGTCTCTCATCTCCTCAAGGCTGTTGATCTTCCAAACCAGGTCTTCACATTCTTCCCTGGAGTCCTCCAAAGCCTTCTCGAGTGCCAGATTGGCCTCCTCTGCAGTTTTGATTTTGAAGGCCATGTCCAGGTTGCTCTGTTTGGCTTCATCAAGGTCTTCCTCATAACCGTCAATCTGCAGGGTCCTGCTGGAGGCCTCATCATGAAGGGCCTCCACCTCCAGACGCAGGGTGCTGTTTTCTGCTGTAATCTCGTCGATCAGCGTCAGACCATGAACCATTTTGTCTATTATCTCCTCCTCAAGGCTGTTGACCTTCAAAACCAGCTCTTCACATTCTTTCCTGGAGTCATCCAGAGCATTCTCGAGTGCCAGATTGGCCTCCTCTGCAGTTTTGAGCTGGGAGGCCATATCCAGATTGCTCTGTTTGGCTGCATCAAGCTCCTCCTTCAAAGTGTCTTTCAGCAGGGCACTGCTGGAGGCCTCATTCTTGAGGGCCTCCACCTCCAGACGCAGGGTGCTGTTTTCTGCTGTAATCTCGTCGGTCACCGTCAGAGCCTGAGGGATTCTGTCTCTCATCTCCTCAAGGCTGTTGACCCTCCAAACCAGGTCTTCACATTCTTCTTCGGAGTCCTCCAAAGCCTTCTCGAGTGCCAGATTGGCCTCCTCTGCAGTGTTGATTTTGGAGGCCATATCCAGGTTGCTCTGTCTGGCTGCATCAAGCTCTTCCTCATAACTGTCAATCTGCAGGGCCCTGCTGGAGGCCTCATCCTTGAGGGCCTCCACCTCAAGACGCAGGGTGCTGTTTTCTCCTGTAATCTCGTCGATCAGCATCAGACCCTGAACCATTTTGTCTATGATCTCCTCCTCAAGGCTGTTGACCTTCAAAACCAGCTCTTCACATTCTTTCCTGGAGTCATCCAGAGACTTCTCGAGTGCCAGATTGGCCTCCTCTGCAGTTTTGAGCTTGGAGGCCATATCCAGATTGCTCTGTTTGGCTGCATCAAGCTCATCCTTCAAAGTGTCTATCTGCGAGGCACTGCTGGAGGCCTCATTCTTGAGGGCCTCCACCTCCAGATGCAGGGTGCTGTTTTCTGCTGTAGTCTCGTCGGTCACCGTCAGAGCCTGAGGGATTCTGTCTCTCATCTCCTCAAGGCTGTTGATCTTCCAAACCAGGTCTTCACATTCTTCCCTGGAGTCCTCCAAAGCCTTCTCGAGTGCCAGATTGGCCTCCTCTGCAGTTTTGATTTTGAAGGCCATGTCCAGGTTGCTCTGTTTGCCTTCATCAAGGTCTTCCTCATAACCGTCCATCTGCAGGGCACTGCTAGAGGCCTCCTCTTCAGAGGTCTCATTTTTGAGAGATGGCCTCTGTAGGGTCTCGTCCTCTCTGGACTTCTCCTCCAGCTGTTTCTGGAGGTCATGAGCAATGGACGTCTGATGGTCCCTTTCCTTCTTTGTCTCCTCCAGCTTCAGATTTAGAGCCTCAATTTCTTGCTCCAGAGCCTCTATCTTGTGGAACAGCTTTTTGAGTTTTGGCTCAGTTGGGCTTGGCTCACCGCTCTGCAGGGCCTTTATTTTCTCCACCAGGGCTCTGTTTTCAGCCCTCAGGGTTTCCTCAATTGTTTGGTCACTTGAGGCTGTGCTCTGGAGTTTGGGCTCCTCTTTCAGCTCGTTGACCTCCTCCTCAAGGTTCAGGCTCTTCTCCTGCTCATCCTTCAACATGTCCTCCAGCTCCTGGATTCTGTTTATCTTGAAGGGGCTTTTGTTCTGCTCCGTGTTGCTCTGATCCACGTCCTGTTTCACATTAACAGTGGGGACCCTGTCATCGCTGAGGTCTGCTGTCCTCTGCAATTTTGGTGGGTGCCTCTGGCCTGATGGACGATGGGGTGCATCCTGATATCTTCCATCCATGTTACGTGTGCCGTTATAGTTTCGCCTTATAATTGTTTGTTTTCGATCCATAGTTAGTTGTAAATTTCTGCTACAAAGTGTCTCAATGACAAAAATGTTCAGTGTCAATCCTGTGCTCTGCTACAGTAGACTTCTGAAATGGTGGGGTTTAGGTAGGCTCTGCTATTTATTCTATCAGCAGCTCTCTGATCCTTTGATCTTTTTGTGAGTGATCTAAGACAGAAGGCGAGCTCTGCTATTTATTCTATCAGCAGCTCTCTGACCCTTTGATCCTTTGATGAATGATCAAAGACAGAATATGATGTCATCACTGTTTCCATGACAACACAGAAGAACTCAGAGCTGCCTGTCATTTAAAAAATAAACAAAATGGCCGACTTGTCCTAAACATTTAACACAATGCCTAATTTTAGTCAAGCTTTTTATTGAGTTTTCCAAAAATAATCTCAAATTTGAAAAAAAACATTTTTTGAATTTCAGTAAAATCTTAAAAAATATCCCAGAAGTTTCTCATTAATTGCCATGGTGCTGGATGTAAATGGCTGCCTCTCCAATAGCCCTCCAGTTTTTTCCTCTTTTTTAGTTTTTGCTCCAATTTTTAAAAAAATTTGTACAGTTTTTAGCCTTTTCATGTCTTTTTTACCTTTCTGCTCTGCTTATGAAGACATTTCTTTTGTTTAATATATATCCCGTGGATATTTTTTTAAAATATCAACCCTACCAGGAGGCAGTTCTAAAGCTACCGGCAGAAGTGAATGTTTTTTTCCCAAAAAATGCTACCAAGAGCCAGTTTCATCAGCTTTTCAAGGGAGGAACTGCTGGCTCTAAAACCAAAAAGATGAGCTAGGATTTGACACCACATCCTGGCGGCAGTGAGGAGGAGACCCGGCTCTGTGGTTGGTGTGAGGCTGGACTCTCTGGTGATGGTGGCAGAGGAAGGAACTCTGGACAGGCTGCTGGACATTTTGGACGATGCCCTGCACATGGTCATCAGCGACCAGAGGAGCCTGTTCGGCCCAGGACTGCTGCTTCCCAAGTGTCTAATCTAATCTAATAATAATAATAATAACAATAATAATAATAATAATAATAATAAATTTTTATTTAAAAGCGCCTTTCAAGATACTCGAGGACACTGTACAGGATAAAAACAACAACAATAAAATCAACAAAACAATACAGCTATAAAATAAGCAAAACACAACATACATTGACAGAAAAGTGGATGAGACTGACAAATTTATGTTAAATGAAGTATGCAGTTCTGAATAGGTGGGTTTTGAGTCTGAATTTGAAGAGGGAAAGAGATTCAGATTTCAGGGGTCTGGGGGGAGAGAGTTCCAGAGCTAGGGCGCAGAGCGACTGAAGGCCCTGCTCCCCATGGTGCTGAGGCGGACAGATGGCACGGTTAATCTAATCTAATCTAATAATATCCATGACAGTTCGTGAATTCACAACAATTCCTTTAAATTTTTGTAGAAGGTTGGTGTCAGTTTGTTTGCCAGGACCTAAAAACCAGAGGGTAGGGCTGAACGATTTTAGGAAAAGATCTAATTGCGATTTTTCTGGCAGATATTGTGATTTCAATTTCATTCCATTCACGAGTTTCTTCAAATCAAGCTTCAATGCAATATTCACTATGTTACAGTTTGTTTGTTTGTTTGTCTGTCTGTCTGGTTGTTTGTTTGTTTGTCTGTGTTCAAGATAACTTGAAAAGTTATGGACGGATTTGGATGAAATTTTCAGGAAATGTGTGGAATGGGATAAAGAAGAAATGATTAGAATTTGGGAAAGCTGGAATATGTTGTTTTATCCAATTATGAATGTCAGCCAGAAATAAGTTCAGCTCATTACATGAATAAATACATGGTCCATGGTCTCAGTATCATTACCACAAAATCTACAAATATTATCAACGATATAACATTTAGTATGATCCTCCATGCCAAAAGCAACAAATCCTGCTGTAATATTATTTTGTGCCATGTCCAATTTTTTATTCACAAAAGTAGAATTATGAAGTCACCCCCCATGTTTATTTTTTTGTAGTTTTGTAATTCAAACTATACTTAAAGTCCCTGAAATTAATTAAAAACCCAATGCTATTGAACTATATGAACTGTTGAACCAATTTCCCATAGACATCAATACTTCTTTTTATTAATATTCTGTTCCCTTAGGCAGTGTATGCCAAGTTTAAATACTGAATGTGTATTTGCCATGTTTGTTATGTACAACGTAATGTTATTTATTTAAAAAAAAAATCTTTGCACTGCCTCTTCTGCCACAGTACTTTTTGCTGTACTAACACCTCTCCACAGAAACAAAAAATGCACATTTTTCCGTCCAATGTCTGTAAAAGGCATTACAGGACCATCTTTTGGACCACATGCATACGACACTTCATTTTTGTGATGTCTGCCAGTAAACAAGACATGAGGTGCACGTGGCTATTTTTTTTTTTTTTTGACATTATGCTCATCATTTAGAAACAAGATTGACAGGTGAAGGAAACAGCTCACTGGACCTCAAATTTGGGAAATAACCATATATTTATGATGTGGAAAAATTCACAATGACATTTTGAGGACATTAATGTTACAGAAGACGTAGGGATGATGTTAAAACACTGTTTTCATGCAGTCAGAAGGTCATAATGCAAAGCAAAGGCTACATGGATTTACTAATCCCTGTATAATGTATCGTCAGCTGCAGCTGGAGGTGTGTTCCTGTAAGACCTTGAGCTGTGCAGTGAAGCTCAACAGGATGGAAATGCATGAAATTATCCCAAGCCATATGGAGAATGGACTCAACTGTGGATAATCAGAAGGAATCAAAATGGAAATGCAAGCCCAGTCTGCAGCCAGATTATTTTATACTGTGGTCAGTGTTCTGACAGAAGGCATCTTCTTAAAACTGCAGGGGCACTTCTCCTGTTTACACTCTACAATAAAAGCCTAAACATAAATACACTTTTCCTCTAGATACTTCCACACTGCAGGTCTGATCAGTGTTACGGCCTGAATAAAATAGAAATATGTGAGGACGAGTAAAGTGAGCAGAGGGCCCTTTCGCTTCCGGGCTGAGGAGTGTGTATGGGTCCTCCTCTTGCCTCTCGTGCCAGAAGAGTGTCTTCATTTGACTGAGAGTGGTAGCCTTGTATCAAGGCTTCTGGCAGCAGCATCCTTCAGATCTCAATTTTCAGGATTTGTGAGCCAGAAAGTGTTGGAGGGAGAGACAGAAAGAGAGAGAGAGATAATCAAAACGGCTGAGGCAGAGAGACAGAGAGGGAGAAATAGAGGATGATGGAAAGGGGAATAAGAGGGACATGCAAGAGAGTATGGCAATTATATCAGGAAGGCTCAGTAATAGAGTATGCTCACTGATAATTTGGAAAAAATTGAGATCAGGGAGTGAGTACAGAGAGGAGAGAAGATAAAGACTCTCAGACCGCTCAATTATTTCAAGCTCTCAAAAGTTTATCACAAACTAGACGAAGGCTCCATTACATATTTAGTACTGTAAAGTCTTTTACGTGATGAATTTTCTGCGAGATTCAGCTAAGCTCTTTGGTAATTTTCTCGAAGCAAATGTAACATTTATTTAGTGTTGGTTGTGAAGGATTTTTCCATTCCATCCCCACAGAGTGAAAACAAAACAGACTGTAAACTGTAGAGATGGACAAAAACTTAAACACTAATGCTCATGTCAGTCTGAAAAACAACCAAGTTTGTAGTCTATATACCAAATCCACAAAGAATGGATTGTGTCAACATCTTTGCCTAGTTTTTTGCACGTTGCTTGTGTGTGCAATAAGCCCTGTTTTGAGCACTGTTACTGCAATACACTTTAGTATTCCGATATCCGGCATGGCTAAATTATACTAATTCACGGCCGCCATGTATTGATATCTTTTTATCTATTGGTTTTAAACATTTAAAAAAGCTTTTGGTTCTATAGCAAAAAATATCAATTACTCGTTAAGTCCACATGATTGTGCTGTTGATCCAGTTGATGCAGGTCAGACAGGTGACATTCATTGTGCAGGACAGTGTTTGATTTAGATGTTAGTAAACAAACATGGCTGAGAAAGGAAAAATAAATGTGCAGTAAGCATTTAAGTCTATTGTGTTGGACTTTGAAGGAACAGAAGAGATGAATATGACATACAGGGGACTCACTTCACATGGCACCACCCATGGACAGTGAAAACTAATGGCACGAAAGTTAATAATAAGCTAATGCTAAGCTAACCCTGCAGATAAACAAACCAACGCTTGATGTACTTGGCTTTTCAAAGCTGCCTCTCAGTTCTGAATGATCTAAGGACATTTCTCAAGCTATTACTAACTTCATATGGAAAGAGACACAAGGCCTCACCATGATGCGGAAAACAAGGATATGATCTGTGATGATATATATATATATATATATATATATATATATATATATATATATATATACACATATATATATACATACATATATGTGTGTGTATATACATATATATATACACACGTGTGTATATACATATATATATGTATACATATATATATATATTATATACATATATATTGCAATGTTAAATATTGCAATACTCAGCATATCTTACATTAAATTCAAATAAAACTGAATCGAGACTCAAGTATTGTGATAATATCGTATCATGGGGAAGGGGCAATTCCCACCCAAATAAACAGAAGAAACAAAAGGGATAGTTGAGGCAGTGAAGACACGTATCCAAACGTCAGGACAAAGTTATATCGTGATGTGTCATGCTCAAAAGGTTGCAGTACTCAGCTCCAGCTCTGCTCACGGTAGAGCTTTTTTTGATTGGCTAGCATAGCACCTATTTAGACAATCACGTGAGGATATAGGAGTGAGTGAGACAGCAGACAGCGGTGAGGAGAGTGTGTGAGTGCAACTCGTTGTCTTGCAGTATAACTGTCAGTGACCCAAGAGCAAAGCAGCATCCAGGAGCAGTTTAAAGATATTGTCAATAAGATCTTTTTTATAACATAATAAATATACAAAATTAGGCAATTATAAGGATTCTCATAAAAGCCCTGAACACAAAAGGATTTCCTACACAAAAAAATAATAATTTTTACAAAGTTAAGATAACATATAGGGCTACAAAAGGTCCTAGATCAAGAGCCATTCAGGAGTCGGAAGAGCCGGCTCTTCCCTGGGAGTTGAGCCAAAAGAGTCGGCTCTCTGAAAAGAGCCGAACTTCCCATCACTAAGAGAGAAACCATACATGGGAAACTAAGAAAGACTCACTTAAATCACCTTTCTCCCCCATTCTGATGCTGTGCTTGAACTAGGGCTGTTATAGAATACTGGTATAGGTCATAACCCTCTTATGAGAAAAAAGAAATAATCATGTGGAGCTAAAAATAGGCATATGGTCTTACAGTGTGACTAATTGCTTTATAGTATGGAGACAGCTCAGTTGCCCAACCTCAGTTAAGGTGAAAGCTGGAAATATACTTTCTGTTAAATATGTGGATGCATGACGGCTTACACACATCCCCTGCATTCATTCACTTCTTCATGAATCACTGTGACACAGACGCAAGCTACAGTCTACACGCCACTGGCAGGATCAGTGTAGAATAGAATAGAACTTTATCTGTCATTGCAACAAGTACAACAAAATTGCAATTGTAGAGGTCGAGGAGATATGATAGAGCAAAAGAGGCAGGAGGAACAACCAAGGCCACAATCTTTAACATCCTAATAATGTATAAAACTGTACGGACACATCATGTCTGTTAATCCAGCTGATCAATAAGTTCACTCTTAGAAGTATGGTCATCGAGAAACAAGTTTGGTGCTTTATATCAAGAATTGACCGTGTAGATTGGTGACTTTGAGTTGATGACAGTGTTACAGGTCTGCAAACTATCTGCAAAACTCGGGCATGTAAAGCTACATCTGTGATAAACATGAAACTTTGTAAAACACTTTCACAATAAAAGTCTTTATGTGTAATCATGGGCAAATGGTTTCTTATAAAGCATTTGAACAACGTAAAACAGGAAATTCAGTATTGTGTGTGTGTGTGTGTGTGTGTGTGTGTGTGTGTGTGCCTGCAGTGTTTGAAACATTATACAAATTCATTTATGATTTGTAAAAGGAGCTGTGCCTTACCTAAAGCTCTGTGGTCTGCAGCGACATTCTTGTCCCTGTCAGAAGAAGTGCACAGAAACACTCTGTTATTTGGTATCAGTATTTTATGGCAGTACTTGATAAGTTTTGAACACAAAATAACAAAACTTTCAATACTCCCTTTCTTAGTGTGGGCATCTGCTGTGTAGTGATTGTGCATCTACTCCAAACTAGCACATTATCTTTACACCGGATTTCATTTAGATGTAAAATGAATAATACACACAACCAAAAATAGTTACAATATAAATCACACAAGGTTAACATTATATTTATAACATTGTACAGCCCTACTAATCATCTAGCAATATTTAGCTCTTCAAGTTATGGCCAAATTCCATTTCTTTAGTGAGGAAATAAATTAAACTGATTATTTACACTCTCTTACTGTACCTGATAGATAAAATAAAAAGCCACAAATTTTATGAGCATCTGTGAAAAACAACAATCCATTACTATGTGGTCATGTACAGCTATGTCCTTTAGCTGGTAAATGTTTCAACAATTACATACAGCTGCTTCAATATTAGTTACACTTACGCATTTATCACTTAGATGTGAACAAAAACATTAGAAAGCCAAAGTATGAAAACATGTTAACTAGTCTTCATTAATCAGTATTCAGTGACGGATCTTGATCATAAATATGATGATAATAATGTGACACTTTATCTATAATACTGATAAAACATAATTAACATGCTGCTATCTTACAGTGTAAAGTGGATGGGTGCAGATTGCACTTGCCAGTTTCAGCCAGGCCACATGTTGCTTTGACATAAGATGGAGGACACAGCTATGATGTCATTTCCTCTTCAACTGGATTTAAGTTCCCTTTAATCTCAATATGTGAACAAGTCATTGATTTAGACTGATTTAACCTTCAACCAGAGTGGAATAGATATGTAACCATTTTCAAAAAGGATAAGTGATTTAATTTAAAACTTTATTGATTTATTTACTTTTAAAGCCAACAGATTTACATTGATAGGATTACAATGCTTTTTAAAATGATTTTAAGTCGGTTAATATGTGTGGTGTTTTGCGTGGTTCTGTGTGTCATTCTGGCCCGACACTAAATAATTTTTCCTGCCATTTTGTGTCAGACAAATCTACAATGTTGAACTCAAATCTTGCTGGAGTCTGGATACTCCCATGATTGTCTTGAGATTCAGATTTTGCAGCTTTACGGATGTCTTTCCCTAATCTTAGCCTCATGACTGAATCAAAGTTGTTTAACATTATCATGTTTTTGGTTGGCTAGTATTTCATTCTCATACAGACTGACACAATAGGTTCACAGTATTGTTTAACAGCAATCCTAAGCTGAAATTTTCTGCAATCGATGGTTAAACAGTAACTGCAGTCCCGGTCAGGACAGTGGAAAGTCTGCTGGCCAACTAGGTTTAGCATACTCAATGAGGATTGGAGACTTACGTAAGTTTAGGTGCTTATATTGAACCTCTCCCCACCACTGTGGAATAATGGGCCGGGCATGGCCAGTTTATTGAATTCATTGATAAAAAGCACCTTGAGATAAATTTTCTCTTGGTTTACTTTGCTTTTAGTTTACTTTAAGTGTCTTTGTTTTTGGGTTCTTTTTTGAGGGGTAAATATATAAATCACTTTCAACACAGTTCAATATAGTCATGTTCTTCTCTTGAATTAAGTTTTTTTGTTGTCAAACAGAATTAATGTGCGGGCAGCCAGTCGAGAATGTTCATGGTTTATTGTATAATTAGGTTATTGTTTTAACATATTTAATATAATGCAACTAAATACACAAGCCAATTTTTTTTTTGTTATCATGATGATTATTATTATTATTATTATTATTATTATTATTATTATTATTATTATTATTATTATTATTTAATCTTATTTATTTTTAACATGGTTGGGCAGCCTATGGGCAGGGGGCACAAAAATAAGGGAAAAAAAACCACATCTCTGCCATGACAAACATGGATTGTTTTTAAATGCAGGATTACCTCTGGTCCTTTCCAAGAAATCAGAGGTATGACTGACATTTTGTTTTTGATAATATGAAATTAAAAGTAAAATTCATTAGAACCTGTACATATTTTTTTAACATAGAAAATCTGTGACAATGGCTGGAACTCTTGGAGACAAAAATATGACAAATGGCTCTTTTTGTTATTGTTGTTGGATTAATGCTGTATCTCAAATCACACACCAAGGGGGGCATGACCAGCCTGAGCAGAGGCCATTGGAGACATAGACCCCTGGAATTTTGATTAATCACACCAGATTCCAATGCAAACATAATGGACCATGGTTGGCTATTCAATATGTCAGATATGGATTTATGCGGGCACTACAATAACAGGCTTCAGTTGGTTAATGTTGCTTAATAAAGAAAATGTGACTGAACTTAGATTGTTGTGCAGTTGTTGTTTTATCAATTTAAGATGGAGGGCTTGTATTTATATATACATTCATGTATGGAAATGAAAGTGGCAAAAAAAACTAAGTTTTTTTCTGTTTACACACTGATACATACTGAGGAAGTTACTGTCATGCTTAGACTTTTTCAAAAATTATAACTTTGACCTTTAAGTGGCTTCATAGATGGTGGGTGTCAGTTAACATTTAAAAATATTGTTTGTCACCAGCTTTCTTTACAGACCGCAACTGACTAACCCTACATTTGTCTGTCAGTTGACCAAAGTGACACCTGCAGAATTAAATACCTAGTTATTTAATGTTAAGATGTATTTTGCAGCTTAAACATGTTTTCTCTCCAAATGCTGGTTCTATTTTAGTCCACACAGCCTCAATTGGGATGAAGAAGGAAAAATATCAGCAGGATTCTCTTCATCTGTTTCTCCCATTGATGATGAAATATTCAACCAAAGTCTTTTGTGTCACACTCAATGAAACTGCAGGCACCCTGAGTGTCACTCTGCACAGACTGGAAGAATTGACTACCAAGGCTTTTTTCAGTCTGTGCTGGCGTGTGTAGTTGTAAAACAGCACCTGTCACAACCCCAGCACTGTACTAGTTTAAAGGCCTATCCAACAGAATACAGTGACAGTGGGTCTTTTTGGGCTTGTCTTATTAAGTGTACTCTGTGAATAGACATGTGGAGCTTGTGCCTTAGGTGAGACACATGATACAGGACAACCAGCCCAATGGTTGTCTTAATGGCTGTCCTGACAGCCGTCCCAGTTATCCAGTGGTTCTGAGGAGTGTCTTAAAGAGACAGTTTAGGTTCTCTTGACGTGGGGTGGCTCAAGGCCCATGGCACTAGTCCTGCAACTAAAGCAACTGTCCAGCTCTTCCCCTTTGGGCAGATAGTCAGACCCTAGGCCACGCACAGCAGTCAATTGTGCCACCAAAAGCCTCATTCTTACCCACTTTTAGGTTAAAACTACAAAAAAAACCAAAACAAAACTACAAAAAAAATAATATATATATGTATATATATATATATATATGTGTGTGTGTGTGTATATATATATATATATGTGTGTATATATATATGTGTGTGTGTATATATATATATATATATATACATATATATACATATATATATATATATATATATATATATACATATGGAGTAAAACTACACATAAAAACATCCTTGGCTCACTTTGACGCTGAGCCAAGGATGGCAGTTAAAGATTCAACTTGGCAGTTACATTTACTAGTGCCATAGACCTCAAGCAACCTTGTTTCAATGAACTCACACTGTCACTTTAACGTATTATGCTGTGGTGTGAGGTGTGTTCCCAGTCACTCTGGTGTGAAATCATAAATGCTCCACATGTTTAATATTTAAAGTCAAAGCAGCTTAGCACGCGTTCTGTGGTAGTCTTAAAAGTGAAGCTTGCAGTTACACAAACATGAGAAACTGAAGACTGAAGACCAACTTCAATCTTCAACTAAAATTTCAACACAAATTTAACCAGTGTCTACTTTAACAACCAAAGTGAGGAGGAAAGGAGCTAGAGTCAACATGCTTCACCAATGGATGTCCTAGAAAGCTAACCACTAGCCACATTAAACCATAAGTCCTCCTACTTGTTGTCTGCCATGTTTGTTTACACCAAAGTCAGGTACCAAGGCCATGTTAATATTCTTGAAATTTTGTCACATTTTGTTGCGGTGAAAGACTGCTCATATAAGGACAGATAACAGCAGATTTACTGCACATATAGGGCCCTATCTTGTGCCTGTTTCAAAGCCTTTTGGTTTGAAGTGCAGGTGTTTTCTTTATTTTCCTCCTGATGCAGCTGTGATCTATTTAATTTGCACTCATGCTGTTTAAATACCAAATGATCACAAACCCCCATTTACCCCCAGGGGTGTGTTTGTCTAAAAATGAGGAGTGGTCAGGCCCAAAGCTATGGAGTTCCTACTTTGAGGAAATTAAAAATAAATGTGCTTTAAACCTTCTAATAAATGGGGTGATTTGGTCTGTTGATGTTTGGTGTGCTGTGTTAATCACCTTTTTGCACCTTAAATACTATAAGAGCAAAGCGGCCAAGTATGTCATTATTTGCTCTTATGTGTGGGGTCCATCCATCCATTCATTATATATACCCCTTTCCACTGCTGGAGTAACAGGGATTGTTTTTTTTATACCAGATGACATAAGTTCACACTTAAAAACAATTTAGAGTCACCAGTTAACCAAAAAACATGGTTTTGAATCAAGTTGAATCTTTAATTGTTAATAGAGAGGATGAGATTTTAAAATCTTTATGCATCTGTTTGGCAGAGAGAAAAGGGATCAGAATCTGAGCCTCTGTCCATGGTGCTGAAATGTTACAGCACAGTCTTTTCTAAGGCCCTCTCCATGGTGCTGAAGTAGGTCAAACCAATTTGATTTGGGGTCTTTTTTCCAATGAGTTGTTGGAGTAAATTTCTTTAGGTCAGGGTTGGGCCTCCAGTGGCTGGCAGGTCAATTGCGGCTACCCTCCTTTCACAACAATATGGTTTGCAAGTCTGATAAATTGTAAAGGCAGTTTCAACATCAATCAATCAATCAATCAATCTTTATTTGTATAGCGCCAATTCATAACAAGTGTTATCTCAAGACCCTTTACAATAGAGCACAAAGCTCTTCATATAATGGATACACATATATGCATAGATACATATATACATATAAGAATACACATATACATATATATACAAATATATACATCCAACACCCAACATGAATCCATATAGCCAATCATGAATCCCTCCATCATGGCGGCAAGAAAAAACCTTCTGTTAAGCAGCAGGAAATCTTTAATGTGGACCCCAGTCTTATGATGAACAGCAAATCCACACGATGCTGTGTTGGGTGTGTGGGCAAAGGGAGGGAGGTAGGTGGAGACAAGTGGACTAAAGTAAGAACTAAAGCTAGTGACAGATCAATGGACCAATCATAGACCTATCGTCATCAAATTTGTTTCTGCTGCAAACAAATTTATTAGAGGAGGATCCTCATGTCTGTGTGGTTGTGGTGAAAATTTTTATAGAAGTATAATCAATAAAAGTCTTTAACATAGTTAATTATTCTAAGAAGGATATACACCTAGGTTGCAAAATTAATATCATGACATAGTACAAATAAAAAAACAATATGGATAACACAATATTGCTCTAAAAAGGAAACTTTATGAAAAGAATCATGTTATCCTTGGAGCTGGAACCATCAAACATGTCTGCTAGTTACCTCTCTCCATAGAGCTGTAACAATCTAACCCATCTCCAGAGCCAGATGTATTTCTCTGCCTTTTTTACATCCTTTTATCACAGTTTCTTTGATTTTTTTTTTTTAACTGGTTCTTCAAGACACATTTCAAGAGTTTATAGTTTGTCTTGTGTCTCTTTGCATATTTGTGCTATTATCACCATCCATCTTTATTTATTCATGTAAAAGCAGGAACTACTGACTTTTTGTTTCTCTCAAACTCGTCTATGAGAGAGAATAAAAGCGTATTTTAAATTTAAATTAATAACTGATAAGTTCTTTGTTGCTGCCATTGAAAAAAAGTAGCTCAGATTGGTCTTGTACTCTGTATTAGCTCACTACATTATAAAAAGACTGCTTTCCAATTTAGAAATTAAATGTTACCATAAATTCTCACCAAAGCTACTTATGCATATGTTCCTTTTTGTGAAATTGAAATAAAAATAATTCTAAAAATTATAAAAATAAAATGCACTAACTGCATGGCCGTTTTATGCTTGTGTGAGTTATACATTGCCAGAAAGTGAAATAAGAATGGGGTTTTCAATCTGACATTCTACCTCCAAAATTCAGTGTTTTCATCACCAAGTCATAGAGGACATCTGTGCTCAGTTTGACAGAAATCTGTTCATATCGAGTATAGAGCAAGGTATGATCATGAGGACCCAAGAACATTAGACCTTGTCGCTCCAAAATCTTTGCACTTTGCCATTAAGTCAATGAAACATTTGTGCAAAGCAAAAAAAAAAAAAAAAAATACTAGAAAGCAATTTTGAGATTTTGCATTCTAGTAGACAGTGGTGAACATGATGCCCAATAACATTTGACCTATGACCTCCAAAACTGAATTAAATCTCTATGCAATATGACAAATGTGCAGAGTTTGACAGAAAGCTCTAAAAGTTTCCTGGAGATACTGCATTCACAAGCAAAGGATGACAAGAAAACTCCATGACTTTGAACAAACAGGCTTCAAGCCTAAGCCGTAATGCCATAAAACCATAAGATAGCAGTGCTGAGGCATCACCATAGGGATTAAAAATGATGTGCATGTTCACTTCATGTATCAAAACGAAGTGGTGTTGTGCCGTAACATTGTGTTCAAGTAGTTACTGCACATCCTTAACCTGCAAAAACATTTGTTTTTTTTCCAAGTAATTTTGTGATCTGTAAATTTGGCAGAAGGAAACTTTATGAAAAGAATCATGTTATCCTTGGAGCTAGAACCATCAAACTTGTCTGCTAGTTGCCTCTCTCCGTGGAGCTGTAACAGTGTAACCCAGTTCCAGAGCCAGATGTATTTCTCTGCCTGTTTTACATCCTTTTATCACAGTTGCTTTGATTTTGTTTTTTTACTGGCTCTTCAAGACACATTTTAAGAGTTTATAGTTAGTCTTGTGTCCCAGTGATGTATCACTCTTTGCATCTTTGTGCTATTATCCCAATCCATCTTTTATTTATTCATGCACAAAGTCTGTCACATAAACGCAGACCAACTTCATGAGTAGGAGCATGCTGGGTGGAGTCAGAAAGACAAAGAGACAGATAGCTTAAAAAAGGCTTTCATTTTTACATCAATTGCATTCGCAATAAACAAAACACATGTTTATGAAGCTATACCAGCCCTTGAGCTCCACTGCCTTTTATATATGCACCAACAGGCTCATGGTGCACATAACCGTGAAGAATGGCACCATAATTACCACTGAACATGTATTTAGGCGCTGGGTTTGAAGCCTCACACATGCATACGTGTTTTCTCCCACTCACTCTCTTTCAAACATTTCCCACTTTTTTCCCCTGGAATTTAAATCATTTCTGCAATGTCTGCTCATAGCTTTTAGAATTTATTCTCTGTCTCTGAGATCTTTTATGTTTGAACAACTTTAAAGACATTTTTTCATCCTTTTTGTCTCCGCAGTGATTTGAAAGGGAGGCTTCAGATACCAGTATGTGTCCTGGTTCTACATGCAGTTTTTGTGTCTGCATAAGTAGGCATATGGATGTAACTGCAGCTTTGTTCAGATGTGTAGTACATACCTGTGGAGCTAACATGAAGATTTTTAAATCTTCACGTTAGCAACAGTAAGAACCTGAGGCAGTTTATTTTGGGTTGCCCATTCTTCTAGTAAAGATATTACTGTTAAAACACTCTTTTAATAAAGCTTTGGGCAATTCCCTTGACACTTGACACATGGAGCCCCCACATTTACCTCATGTTATGAACAGAATATCACTAAAACACATTAAGGGGTTTCTTCAAATTTTGCTTAAATATCCTCTCTGTCCAAAAGATGAACTGATTAGGGTTTGGAGGTCAAAGAACAAGATCAGGTAGATCTCATATTCATCTATGAATTGTGATCACCATATCTCAAGAATGCTTAGCAAAGCTCAGTTCTAGATGGTTAATTGATGACTGTTTAAGGTAATTGGGCCTCATAGTTTTCCCTGGCTTTTGAACATCTCAACTATGCCTTGGGGTGGACAACCATCAAATCATGGACAAGTTCCAGGCCATAGAGAATTAAAAATAATCAATGTAGTTCCCCTTTTTCCAATGACTATGACTGAAGGCTGTTATATTTCATAAGCAGGGCTGGATCTATAGAGCTTGACCATGCAGGCTTTACACTCAGGCTCTCTACCTCTGTTACTGCTGTGATGAACTAAGTATGACCTTGGATGTACTCAAGGTTAAACCTTGTTCACATGCGCCCTTCCACCTCTGCTGCGGATGTAGTTGTGTGATGTGCGCACTCAATTTCAGCATCTAATCCTAGCTGTTTTACCAGCATTTTCCTCCACAGTCAGAGGGTTTAATGGTTGAATTAGATACCATGTCAACTAATCACTTTCAGCTGACTGTGTTCCCTAAATGTCATTGTGAATCAGCTGATAAAAACAAAGCCAGTCCTCATGAATATCTTTATATTGGACTTTTGAAACAAGCACATAGCTCCATGTGATCCTGTGTATGGTGAGTTATAGTGCATACAGACATTCTGATGAGAACAGGAATGTCTTTAACATACATCCACAACTCTAAAAATATGAGATTTTATCAACTACATGACCATAAAAATAACACCAGCCCCTCTTCTACACACATCAGTGTACTTAGCTTCTGTCCAGCCTTTGTGTACCTTGAGGAGGCATAAAACACTCGACAGAAGTTCTTATTTTAAGAGTCTGTAGGTGTGTATGCATAAATTTCTGTGTCACAGCCAGAGGCAGCGGAACAAGGTCAGATGCAGCTGGCTTTTCAAACCCCAGGGATATTCTTCCGACAGCAACAACAACCCTCCGTCTGTCTGTCCAACCCTCGAGCCTCCAGCCCAGACGATGCCAAGCTCAGGGATCACTGGCATTGGCACAGACACACAGACGGACTCATTGGCACAAATACACATCTCCTGGAGCTACAGCTGTACACTACATCCCAGGGTAACATCTCAGTGCAGTCTGAGCAGCACCCAAACACTCCACACACCTCCACCTGTAAGCAGAGGGCTTTCGGGCAGTGACACACACTGCAGCAGCTTTAGCCGGAATCTGAGATTCAGCACTGTGGAGAAAATGATGTTGACTTGTGTACTGTCAGGGAGTAAGTGAGTTTATTTACGGTTTTCATAAATATATAGTTATTTCAATATTTGTATAGGTTTATTTAAATATTTGAGAAGAATAAAACATCATAGTGAGTTAATTTTGGGTTGTTATTGTTGATATCAACCTATATATTATTATGTTCAGACTTCTAACAGTAAAATGGCACTTCACAGGACAGTGCTTTTATAAGTTTTGGTGTGTTCATTCTAAGGTTGCCATAGCTTAAAAACTTGATCTGTTTTGTTTAAATATCTGTGTGTTGCCTGCTGCCTTTTTTTACACTGCTATTGGAATTACCCTTTTAATTTTTCATTAGCTTTTTTAAAAATTTTTTTCAAAAGGCAGAAGATGAATACAATACAAGGATACAAGGACATACAAAATGCAAAGGTGTGAGAAAAGAAACCTCTTAGGGCTTGTAAAAGGAACCGCCTGAAGGTTACAAATTAAGATAAAAAGACATTTTTTTTTTTTTTTTTAACAGAAAATGACACGAGGTCTTCAGCCAAAAAAATAGAACGATTTACATTATTCATTGTAACATACTGCATACTGCTGTGAAAAAAAAGAACTAAAACTCAAAATAGAAGAGTGGTTGCATAGAGAAACAGAAAAACTATTCCAGATGACCAGACCTCCTAACCTAAAAACTGACCTTGGCTGGTAATATCGACCATGTAGAAGACCAGTGGATCTAGTGTGATAACTGTGGATATGGGACCTAGTTACAGAAAAGCAATTATTGAAGTAAATTACTGTAAAGTAAATTACTGAATAATTGGAATACACAAGTTCTGATCTGGACAGCATTTAGATCAGGTAGCTTTAATAGTTTCCGGCTTTGGAATAAAGGACAAGTGTAATCATTTAGGTCCATTCAGGTCAGGTATAGGAGCATATACCAGTTCACTGTGTCAACCTGGTCCCTGTATTGCTCGGTCCTCCTGATAGTCCAAAAACCGTGCAGTCCAGCCCTTTCCTTGCAGTTTTCATCTGTGGTTCTGCTGAACCGGCACAACCTGCAAGCAGCTGAGTGTAAGTGTACACATTGTAAACACAGGCACAGGCGTTTCCAGAAAAAAAACTCAACAAAAAAAAAAGATAAACAATATTAAGTGTTAACAATCACCAGAACTGTCATCAAAAGTAGCTTATAAAATATATCAGCAGCTTAGGTGTTGAATACAAGAGGAAACAATGACAGAGTAGAGAAGACATGGACTGTGTGAGCAACAAAAGTAAGATGAGCATCCTCCTGTATTAGGCAACCTTGGTCAATTTTTGTTTTGTTTTCAGCATGAAGACTGGTTATTTTACTTCCAAAACATGACTTTAGATGTCATATCTCACAATGTCACCACAAATCCATAGAAAAGTTTCTGATCTGCATACAGCTTTGGATCATCACTAAAACCTAATAACTACTTCCTTGTGCCATGACTGACATTCCCTGAGTTTCATGAAAATCTGTTCATAAAGAGTTATGCTGTTAACAAAATGACAAGCAATCTACCAAATACTGGCAAAAACACAACCTCCTCGGTGAAGGTAATAATGTTAATAACATTGATAATAATCAAAGAATAGTAAAAACAACAAAATTTTTAATTTTTCTGTTATCATCATTCTTTTATGGCTTATATCTTTTAACACTACAATCATTATCATCATCTTTATTTATATATCTGCTTCATAAATAAAAATAGCTGCAACATAGTTTGCTACCTTTGTTGCATTGCTGTACTTACTTCACTACTTGGTGAAGCTGATTTTTTTTGCACGAGTAACGTATTTCATCACATTTTACAAGCGGTTTGCCCATCACTGATCTTAATCTGTGTCATAATGATAGTTAAGAATCACCTCTCTGATGTCACTTTCATTCTTAAGTAATAAATGCTTGCATGCTCAAGGATGCTTCACGTGACTAAGAATTCATACCTGCACAGAAACAACACAGTCATCAACTTCCTGACTTGCTCCACTCTGATGATTTCTGTCTGAGTGAGCAGAGTCGCTCGAGGCCTCCTCTCAGGTCTCATCTTGTCTTTTAACACTGTCGGCAAATGACAGCTGCTCTCCTTTTTAGGTGATGTGCTTTCTGCTCTATTTGTTGCTCAGTGCAGAGTGAGGGCAGAGAACTTCATAGTATAGAAGAATGGACAAGAGCCAAAGTTAACCCCTTCGGAATTTCTGATTACATCGTACAATAGGATTCAGTTACGTCACCATTTTGTTTGTACAATATCCTTAATACCTGTAAGATAGAAACACTTTTAAATACACACAACAAAACACCACTTGATTCCAGTTTTGCTAGGTTTTTACCAAACATGCTCCTCATCTCCCCATCTTCTCACTTTTGACAGAACTGAACCACACACAGTTATTGCCTCACCTCAAATGGCAAATGGACTTGAGCTAGTACCTATAGCATCTTTCTAGGTCACAGGTCACATCTACTCATTCACACCCATTAACTCTCACTTTTATTCATTGATGGCTAAAGATAATATGTACCTTACCTGTCATATCCATGCTCCTTCATACCGATTTACACACCTGCCCAATGATATATCACAATATGAAAGCTGGAGCTGGGCTCGAACCCTCAATCTTCCAATTGAGACCATCAGCAATCATATATTTGTCTGTACTTTTTTTTTCCCCTGAAAGATATTTTGATGATAAGGAAGTCCTTACTGAAATGACTGTCAATCATTTGCATGTATCAATATATCCTATGGTCCTTTATCGACTACATTCATGTTTTATATAATCTAAAATGAGTTTAAAATATCACTTCATAGCACAGTGTCTTGTATAAGAGGCTGTCAAGGATACGTTTTAACGATGTATAAAGGCAGATGCAAATGACAAATCATGCAAATCCCAAGTCTTTACTGTGTGCACATTATACCGACATAATCCAAGAAAGCTAGCATGAATGAAAGATTCAGGAACAATGGAAAACATGGGAACATGAAGGAAATGATTCAAATCCCATCACTGCTCTCTCCTCTCACTTCTGTTTGAGGAGCAGTGTTTGCCCCACCCCTGTGGGCGCAGCTGAAGGGCACTTCTAACATGCATAACCAGCTGAGGATTGAGACAGACGGACTGTAACACAGTGGCACCAGCAGCTGAACTTCGAACCTCAGGGTGAAGCACCAAAAGCACTCACAGAGGCATCGTTGGAGGAGGGTAAGTGTGGCAAAACAAGCAGGGATGCATAAAAGGAGGAACAACGGCACCTGGGGACTTGCACCCCAAGATTTTAAATTACCAATGAAGTCATTATAAGACCTGGAGGACCCACACTTCAAGAAATCCACAGGACAAGAGAACGTGATTTCAAAGAGTAGAAAAAAACTTTATTAAACCATGTTAGTTAAAAAGAGCAGACTAAGTTACTGATAGGAGGGGTATGAGACCTGCCACTGGAAACTGAACCAGGACAGGGCTTGAGGCTTACCATGACAGTGGTAACAAAAGGGGGAAGGATCCAAAACTACACAGCACCTGTGAAACAGCAAACAAAAAGTGAAAAAGGGACCACCACCAGGGAACCGCTGCTGCTCCGGGGGCCCCCAGCACCTGTCAACAAAAGGGAAAGAAAAAACAATTAAAACCATGCGCAGATGGCAGCCCTCATACCCCATTCACCCGACCCCAAAAGAATCCCGTAACTAAACTACAAAGATTCACAATAAAGAATAAGGCAAATTATAAACAATTACGAAATACTTGCTCCAAACCAAAATAAATAATCACTAAATATCTTATCACAATATAGAAGCAACAAAACAACTTAGAAACAATAAGGCCAATATAATTACAAAACAAACTCAATAATTCAACAGAAGAAGGAGCAAAAAGAAAGGGACGTTAACTAAATGAATTATGCATCTGCACTTTGGATTAAAAAAAAAACAGAGCCAGGCACGTGGACATCCTTTCAGGTGCTATGCAGTGTAACCCTCAGCTAAGGGTCAGGACCAACCACCAGGACCTGGAAGCAACAGAGTGTGCTGAGGAGCCAGAACCATGATAATCAAAAGCACCAAGCAAGCAACAGCAGACCCAGAGCCTAAGCGAGAGCAGGAGAGCGGAGGAAGAAAAGAGAGCCAAAACAGCAGTGCAGGCCCAGAAGCGACAGCAGGTGACGGCTGCACACTGCAAACAAACAAATCAAGAAATCAGAATCTAATTCTGAGAGAAAATAAAATTAATCTAAACTATAAATTACGGTTTCCTACCGAAGAGCAGGATTGTCGTGCCCGGCAGCAGGAGGAGGGACACATGCAGCCCAGACCCAATAGCAATGGCTGAGAAAGAACAATGATTACTGCCCTTACCAGACCATCAACAGCTGAATGCTGAAAGACAGACAACTCAGCACCTTACCTGCAGGAAAACGTACCCGGCCCACACGGACTCTGAAGCAGCCCAGCTCCCGATCACGCCACACTGCTGTAACGCGCAAGACTGGAGTAAACACAATGCCCAGGCTATTGAATGGATCGAGTAGAAGCAGAGCACGCGTACCTTTATGGGAAACCCGACACCACTCTACGCCGCTACACAGGCACGCCGTCAGGACAACACACACACACGTCCACCGGCCCCAGGAGGGAGGAAGAGGAAGAGGGAGAAGAAGGGGTGGACTAGGTGTATTTATAGATGACCCAGTGATTGACGGCCACACCACCTCTAGTGGAAGGGAATGCAACTCTCCACCTTGCCACATAAGTATGGAGGGAAAATTTTGCGGCTATAAGGGAGATTAAAAAAAGCCTCAGGAAGCTCATTTGCTATAGTGCCACTTTAATGTTTCAGTTTAAGTCATATACAAAACCCAAAACCAGTGAAGTTGGCACGTTGTGTAAATCGTAAATAAAAACAGAATACAATGATTTGCAAATCCCTTTCGACCTATATTCAATTGAATACACAGCAAAGACAAGATACTTAACGTTGAAATGGTAAACTGTGTTATTTTTGGCAAATATTAGCTCATTTTGAATTTGATGCCTGCAACATGTTTCAAAAAAGCTGGCACAAGTGGCAAAAAAGACTGAGAAAGTTGAGGAATGCTCATCAAACACTTATTTGGAACATCCCACAGGTGAACAGGCTAATTGAGAACAGGTGGGTGCCATGATTGGGTATAAAAGCAGCTTCCCTGAAATGGTCAGTCATTCACAAACAAGGATGGGGCGAGGGTCACCACTTTGTGAACAAATGCGTGAGCAAATTGTCGAACAGTTTAAGAACAACATTTCTCAACGAGCTATTGCAAGGAATTTAGGGATTTCATCATCTACGGTCCATAATATCATCAAAGGTTCAGAGAATCTGGAGAAATTACTGCACGTAAGCAGCAAGGCCAAAAACCAACATTGAATGCCCATGACCTTCGATCCCTCAGGCGGTACTGCATCAAAAACTGGCATCACTGTGCAAAAGATATCACCACATGGGCTCAGGAACACTTCGGAAAACCACTGTCAGTAACTACAGTTCATCGCTACATCTGTAAGTGCAAGTTAAAACTCTACTATGCAAAGCGAAAGCCATTTATCAACAACACCCAGAAATGCCGCCGGCTTCGCTGGGCCCGAGCTCATCTAAGATGGACTGATGCAAAGTGGAAAAGTGTTCTGTGGTCTGACGAGTCCACATTTCAAATTGTTTTTGGAAAGTGTGGTGGTTGTGTCCTCTGGACCAAAGAGGAAAAGAACCAGCCGGACCGTTATAGGCGCAAAGTTCAAAAGCAAGCATCTGTGATGGTATGGGGGTGTATTAGTGCCCAAGGCATCTGTGAAGGCACCATTAATGCTGAAAGGTACATACAGGTTTTTGAGCAACATATGTTGCCATCCAAGCAACATCTTTTTCATGGACGCCCCTGCTTATTTCAGCAAGACAATGCCAAGCCACATTGTGCACGTGTTACAACAGCGTGGCTTCGTAGTAAAAGAGTGCGGGTACTAGACTGGCCTGCCTGTAGTCCAGACCTGTCCCCCATTGAAAATGTGTGGCGCATTATGAAGCGTAAAATACAACAACGGAGATTCCGGACTGTTGAACAACTTAAGCTGTACATCAAGCAAGAATGGGAATGAATTCCACCCGAAAAGCTTCAAAAATTGGTCTCCTCAGTTCCCAAACGTTTACTGAGTGTTGTTAAAAGGAAAGGCGATGTAACACAGTGGTAAAAATGCCCCTGTGCCAACTTTTTTGCAATGTTTTGCTGCCATTAAATTCTAAGTTGATGATTATTTGCAAAAGAAAATAAAGTTTCTCAGTTCGAACATTAAATATCTTGTCTTTGCAGTGTATTCAATTGAATATAAGTTGAAAAGGATTTACAAATCATTGTATTCTGTTTTTATTTACAATTTACACAACGTGCCAACTTCACTGGTTTTGGGTTTTGTACATAATGTTTCGAGAGCCATTTTCAGTTTTGAAAATCAATTATCCAACATTACTACAACTTCATTTTATTGACTACAAACATATCTAAGCTCTGCTCATTCATGTTTCAAAATAATCAGGAAAATTTGGCCCATGCTTTTATATCCACAAGACAAGATCACTGCCCTGCTCTGTACACTGGCCTACCAAAACAATCAATAAGTCAGCTTCAACTAATCCAAAATGCTGCAGCCAGAGCTCTCACCTATACAAGAAGATATAAGCATATATTCCCGGTTCTTAAAACACTTAATTGGCTCCTTGACTAATACATAATAACATTCAAAATCCTCCTACAGGTCCAGAAAGCTCCAAATGGTTCAGCTCCTGAGTACATCTCTGACCTGCTCACAGTTTACAACCCATCCAACCCCTTAGGTCTACATGTGAAAGACTTCTCCGTGCCTAGCATAAAAAACAAAGCTTGGAGAGAATTTTTTTTGGTTGGAACAAACTATTTGCTGACCCGAGGTCCATCACGACTGTGTCAATATTTCAAAAGCAACTTAAGATCTACCTTTTCTCAGAAGCATTTGGTTATTAACCATGTTACTTTGATCTCTTGTGTTGCTAGATGGTGTGTTCAGCATCTAAGCAAGCTTTATAACAATTTTAATCACATTTTGTGTTTTGTTTTCTTTCCATCGTTGTATCATTTTTGTTCTTTGCTGCTTTATAATGTGTTTACCATAAGTAACATAACATGAACCAGAACCAGAAGGTTGGACACAATTGCAAGACACACAAAGCAGAAATCAATAAAGGCTTTAATGGTTTAATGATTTACCAGGCAGGGTTCAGTACACGGAAAAACAGTCAAAAAATCAGGCAACAGTGTCCCAAAAGCGTGAGGCAAGAATCAAGGTCAAACAAAGGCAAGGTTACACATAGCTAGACAAGAACTATGAATGCTGGAACGAGACTTGAAGGTACTACCAAGTGGCAACAAGACAGGGGAAGACATGAGGTTTAAATACATGAGGTGATTGAGGGTGATGAGACACAGCTGGGGAAGAACAACCAGGGATCAGGTGTGACACCGCCAGACAGGAAGCAAAATCTACAAAGACAAGGAGAGACAGGTGAATTTTCAAAATAAAACAGGAAGTACAAGACAAAACATGAAACATTTAACAAAACAGAAACTTAACTTATAGAAAAGGAAGGATCATGACAGTGTTTGACATAAAAGTTAACATGCTGTATTGTCTAACAGTCTCTTGAATTAGTCTGCTTATGACAACTGAAGCATCTGCCAACTTGTGGACTTGTCTTCACTCTCAGATGATGTCCACACATTGGCGGGCATTTTTAAAAACAGAGTTCTTTCTGTGCATTTTGTCCTAATATCCATGTTAACAGCAATTTAGGAAAACTCTGGCCAAAGTGAAGATTTCTGAAAACACCATTTTGGACACGGGAAACTGTGTTTTGGGCCTAAATTGGCACACTCGGTATCCACCTCTATACAGGGTATGTAACAGCGGATGTTGTTAAACTTTTGCTGTTTTAAGAGTTGATTTCTGGACTATTTACATAATCATACATGCTTTCTGTTGCCCCTTCTCTATGATGTTAGACTGAAAACTCTGATGATACAAATGCTGCAAACGTTTCAGACAAGACCTGGTGATATTGTTTCATAAGTGATCATGTTAGCTGGTGACCCATGGCTGCTTGCTCCTTGGTTGCCATGATTGGAACAGTTGTCGAGACCAATAATAGCGCCCACGAAACTCTTTAATAACAAGATTTGATCAAGATTATGAGATGTGCCTCTGATTGAAATAATTACAAAATTTATTTAACACCCCTGCAATCATCAGTTGACATAGCCGCAAGTTAAACCACAACATCAGTCGGACATGGTGGTAGGAATAGTTGAAAATAAAACAGCTTTTGCATAGAAATGGGAAAAATAGGTGCATATCATCACAAATCTCAAATTGTCTCAACCCCAGTGGCCTCCAGATCTCAATCCAATCAAGCACCTTTTGGAAAAGGAGACAGGCATAGTGGATGTCAAGAAGCCAAGAAATCTGCAGTACCTGTGTGATGCTATCATGTCAGTCTGGACCAAAATCACTGAGAAATGTTTCCAGTACCTTGACTACAGCTCCAGCTCTAAAGACAAAAGGTTCCAACCTGGCACTAGGAAGGTGAACTCAATATAGTGTTCAGTAAGTGTGCATAAAAAACTGAGATTCTAACCATGCAGTGTCAGATGAGCACCAGGCAGCAAAAAGAAAAAGGTCAGTTCATCATGTACATGTAGGTTTCTTATCTTTTTATTTAAAACTCACAATAATAATAAATATGACTCGTGATGTTCCTGCAGACATACCATGCCCTCAGAATTCTTGAATAAACTTTTACTGTATCTCCACAGAACCTTTAACCTGGGAACGATGCCCTTGGCATTTCTTTCAAAAATTGAGCTAAAGAAAAAAACAAAACAAAAAAACACCCAGACGTTCTGTAGAAAAGGTCAGGCTCCTATGCATGCCATCGGTATCAACTTCAACTTTCCAGCTTTCTCCTTTCACAGCTTGTACAGAACTCTCTGTTTTAAAAGTTTCATATGGGAAGAGAAGTTTATTCATGGCCCAAATGCAAACTCACTGCTGAATGACCATATCTCATGTTACACAATCATATGAAGAGAGATTTGACCTTCAAGCTCTACCATCATCTTTCTCACGGCTTCGACAGCCTTTGAAGATTTGTAAAAAGAAGATGAGGAACCTCTTAAACCTCCATCACTTCTAAGTAGACTTATCTGTCTTCTCCTTTTCTCTATTCCTCTCTGACCATCGTGACATGTACTTTTATTCCTCCCGGTGTCCACATCTTTCTTCTGAAGTTCTTCACAAAGTGGAAACAACTCTTATGTGCACTTTTTTCCTCGGATCTACCCAAGAAAGGCATCGAAATGTCACTTTTTGTCTCCTCCAAACCTCTCCGCAGGCTCACATCCTTTAAGATTTTTTTTTTTTTTTTTTTTAACTTTTATGTGTTCCTTTTTTTGCTCAAGCTCCGAGAGTATTAGGGTTTTGACCAAATCATTGTCAGAGTGAATTCACCAGAAGATTTCTTTCCTCTTCACTGAATCCAGCCAGAGGGTGTGGGATAAAAAACTCACGACATCTCGGCTACCAGAGAACAAGTCACTGGAGAGACACGAGAGTGGCACAAATTCTTCTTTAACTTCAAAATGTAAACCTGAAAAACATTGGTTATCAAACCTCCCATATTAAGTTGAATGTTCCAGTATGCTGGATATGTATACTAAAGGCCATAGCTTTTGTAGGAGCCAAATTGAGCTTTATGTTGATTTTCTCACATTCTTTATTTTTCTATCAGTATGTGGATGTGAGAGAGAGAATATGACTGTGTATGTGAGCATGAGTGATGCAATACAGATGTTCCTGCCCCCGCCTAGAGATGTCCTGGTGACCTGAGGGGCGACCTGAGAGGCTGAAGATGGAGCCTAAGGGGGAAGGTCTCTAAGGACAAGCATTTTGACTGTGTACTGTGAGCCGTGTAACATGTGGCCATGACTGTGGCTATGGACTTTGCCATAAATTTATATATATATATATGTATGTATACATTTTTTTTCCCAACTAAATTTATGTGTAAACCACAACTGGCAATAAATGGTCAAAAGGACCAACTGGATCAAACTGTACTCCTCATCTTTGTCTAGATGCGTCAAGATTTTCATCTTACTCAGTCACCACTGGAAGTAAAGTAACAAAAGGGTTAAAATTGCTACCACAGCTTTGTTAAATTGAATACTCAGTGCTTAGAATACAT
The DNA here is from genome assembly GCA_037902135.1 of Cetoscarus ocellatus. Classification (NCBI taxonomy): domain Eukaryota; kingdom Metazoa; phylum Chordata; class Actinopteri; order Labriformes; family Labridae; genus Cetoscarus; species Cetoscarus ocellatus. The sequence continues at coordinate 755,333 of JBAMNC010001828.1, forward strand.
GCGTTTGGTGTAGTTCAAATTAATTGAAGTTCTCTGTCTAAGTTTGTGTGCTTCAGTTATGTTGGTGTGGTAGATGTCAGTCAAACAATGATACGCCAATGTGCCGTGACCCTTCAAAAAGATGGGTCTCAGTCCTTCTATACCTGCTTTTCGTTGCAGGTGATGAGCTGTGAGAAAAAGAGCTGATTTTGGCCTGAACTAACTAACAGATAGAAATGGTCTTTTCAAATAAAACCCATCAACAGGCTGATGTCAATATGAGAAGTATTACAAAGGTAATAAACGTTCAGCAATTCTAACGCAGGTTTTGCCCAGGCATTACTTGTAGTTGTATTACCCTGTGCAACAATAACACCCATACCGTTGCAGATGAACATTACATCTTTATACCTCTGGATAAAATGTGCAGGTATGTAAACTCTGTCATCAGAAGGTTGTTTTTTGTCCTACTCTTAACTTGGCCACTCTCTTCGTGGTCCAATGAGTTGTAAAAAATATATAGTGTTCATTTTTTAGATTGTACCTTCGAAAGACAACATAAACAATAAGCTGTGACATATGGGAGCTGGGTTGATGTATGTTTTTGACCACTTATTTGAAACATTAGTATCTCTTGTTTTTCCATATGGGAAGAAGCAGATGGAAGGGCTTAATCTGTTGGATTTAATGGATGAATTGTTGTCAACATCAGTGTTACATTAACTAAGATGCTGGATTCTACTAAATGAGGCTTATGTCAATGAGTATCAACGTTTTTAATGATTCCTATTATATCCTGCTTTTTTTTACACCGTCAAAAATGTCCTTACGTAATGTGTCTCGAAGGAGGGTTTTGTTGCTTCCTCAAAATCCCCCTCCTGATGATGCAAAGATCAGTGAAGCAGGAGCAACAGACGATGATATTTACTCTAGGAATTTTTAATCATCCACTTTCCTGGATAAAACGGAAAGAAAGTTAATGTTAGACACTAACGCAAGAAACACCTGAGAAACCAACTGTGAATATAGACCTGGAAAGATAGATGGATCATGCAGAGTAAAGATCAGTGAATAGAGTAAGAGTAAAAATAAGCAGGAAAGTTCAACGAGCAAAAGTGAGGACACAAACAGGATAAGAGTGAAAGATCTGACTGTAAAATCTGTAAAAAGAGAGTAGAGGGAAACTAGAATAGATACGAGGCAAGAGGAGAGTCAAGTTAATGCTGCAAACTTAAAAGTCTGATGCAGAAGTCATCCTGACTCAAGAAGATTTTTAACTTCAGAATCTTTCATTTATGTTTATTCAGACAACTTGTGTTTGTTTTTATTGCAGACATTCATTGCAACGTCAGGTCATAGTTTAAGTTTTGACCTCATTATGCCTTGCAGATTTATTTTACACATACAGCTGAGGTACGATGGGATAGTTTTTTGACCCTCCGTTGCCAGCGACTCTCAGTTGTAACTAACCTTATAGTGCAGATGGATCAGCCTGAGGGACCACCAAGCGGGACCACCAAATCAGAGTTCTTTTGAGCAGGAAGAAGAGGGAGCTATGTGCAAGAAGACAGCAGTAAATGGGTGCTGGTTTGGGGGAGTGGTAAGCAACCAGGCACGACCCATGTATATGCCTCTGCCGGCCCAGGTTCGAAGACACTTGCAGTTGATGGATAAATTTAAATTCTGACTTAAGATCTTGTTTTGTCTCTTTGGTCAAACAACTTCTAACACATCAACATGACATGATCACAGCAGAAATATTCTTAAAGGCAACATATTATGCAAAAACCACTTCTAGAAGGCTTTTGAACACATTTTTGGGTATTTGGCCTTCCTCCCAGCCCACAAAATGTGATAGTACACAACAAAACCTGTATTTAGCAGGCTGCATGAATGTAAACTCATGGTATTTGGTGAGCTGTAGAGTCTGTGGATAAACTGTTACATAACAGTATATTTTCATTTGCATAAGCCTACATCTACCTGCGTATCTGGGAAGAGGGGTTATGTGAGCGTGGAAAGACTGCAGCTGTGCTTTATTCATAGGCTTTTTGGACCAAAGCATATTACTAATGTTTCTTGAAGACATCAAAGATCCATGTTAAACTGCAGAACAGGAGGAAAATATAGGACCTTTAAAGGCCAAGCTGTTCACAAAAAAGGATGTCTATAAATTATTAGGCTAGAAAGTCTTATGGTTTGGCTTGCATTTGGTCTGGGTGGACCAAAAAATAGCTGAAAATGGCTTAGAGTTACAAGGATTTGAACTCATCTTACTAGTTATCTGGTTAAATGTAGTTGTTCCAGTTGAACATTGCCCTGAACATGACATGTCCTCTTGAAAGAGTTGGATTTTGCCAGGGGTAAGATGAAGGGAGCAATAAGGGCTTGTCCTGTGTCATAATTATGTCTGTCATTTGTGTAAATAGGCTGGGAGTGCAGGTATCCCTGGGTGCAAACGGGTGTGCATGTGCTATGTAAACATTATGAGTGCTGGGTGACTGACACCTGTGTCAAGTGGAAAAGACATCTGCGCGTCATACCAAAGATTTAGGTCAAGCATATGATAGGGTCCTAAAGGGTAAACAAAATGATGGATAAAGATGCACACAGCTTGGTAGTTTGATGAAAATGAAATACGCTTGTGGGAAAGAAGCGTGATCCCTCAGAAGGCCAAACTACAGAAGAGTATTTGGGTAAGACAGTAAGAAAATTATGAGGCAAAAAACTTATGAGGGAAGAAAGATTTGTTCATGATGCACTTACAGAAATAATCCAAATATTTATGGTAAACTTGAACTGGTGAGATTATAGTCAACATGTTTACAATTGTGTTGAAATACAATTTTAAGAATGAGTTTGACATTTTTTCTCAAGGTGTGTAATGAAAAAAGATCCTCCTCCCAGCAGTTTTTTAATCCCCCTGCCTGACCCTTACACTTTTCTGTACCAAACACTTAGACGACCTTAGAAGCTTACTGTAACCTTGACTTTTTTGTGGATCTTCTTCTTGTTTATGTCTGCTGAGCTATAATTTAGGAACAAATGGGTAAGTGTCCACCTTCACGTTCAGGGGTCACAGCAAGAGCTCTTTTATTGTGTTGCCAAAGACACTCTAAAAATGGCTGCTGATTTTCACTGTCAGTTCATATATCTCTAACTTTATTTCCTTCACATCATCACTACCACACAGACGCACACCTTTTTTTCTCAGGTACAGCTGGATCAGTCCTTGCATGTCCATTCCCATTAAGCCTATTTTTAGCCGCACCGCTGATTCCAGGGGGGTTGGAGGCCTCCTTCATGGTGAGGTTGAAAGGTCTGCAGCCATTACAGCAGCAGTGATGCTGGGAGCAGGGAGAAGCAGGCAAAGCCAGCCAGCTGTCGGGTATTATCACCGTACCTGAGTGTGCAGAGAGACCGCTCGACTGGGACTGCATCTGCTCTGCTACACGGAGGGGTGGTGGCAGTGGGTGAGTTCAAGGTGGAGAGAAGCAAAAAGGCCAGCAAAAGGTCTGACAGAGTCGCTGCCGCCCGAGAGCTGGCATCGATTTAAGCAGGCTGCTCAGCTGAAGGCAATCGGTGTCACAACACAGCAAAGAAATGCTTCCTCGTTTTTTTGTCTGTCCTCTTTTCTAATGGCGTCTCCCCTGTGTGTGACAATAAATCTACTTCATAATGGTCACCCATACATGATCCCTGTGTGTTTGTTTCTTTTTGTGAGCACTTTATTTCAGTAAATGTTGCAGCACTCCCCTGCAAACGGTTGTTTTAGGGGGTGTGACCCACCTAATACAGTCAGCGATATGCCATTGTTGGGAGCAGGGCATCAGCATGGGAGAAGACAAATCTTTTCCCCAAAAGCTCAGATTTTAAAACTCATGCTAATGCTAAGAAGCTGTAATGTCAATTAAAAACATCAAATAGCATTGATACAAAGTGAAATGATTGAGTTATTGATGTCAATTATATAAGAAAGATATATTAATACATGGGCAGCATATTTGCACAGCAGGTTGTACGTGTGCCTCACAGCAAGAAGGTTGTTGATTTGAACCCTGCAGGGTCAGGGCTTTTCTGTGTGGGGTTGGATTTCCTTCAACTGACCAAAAAAATGCATGCTTGTTAGGTTGATTGATGTCTCCAAATTGCCCTTAGGTATAGGTTAGTGTGTGAGTCGTTGGCTGTCTCTCTATGTAGCCCTGCGATTGGCTGGTGACTGGCCTGGAGTGTGCCCTACCTCTCACCCAGTTTCAGCTGGGAAGCTTCCAGCCTTCCCTTGAGATCCTGAAAGAGATATTAATAATTTAAATATGATGAGGACTGGATTGTTGTCTACGTGTTATGAAAGACTGGATGATTACTGCCACTCTGGTTGAAGTGCTTTACTAGATACCAGTTTACTTCCATTTGAATCTCCTTTTAAGAGATGATATCATAGTTACTAAGAAGAAGAATTAAATTTAATATCATATCAATAAATAAAGTAAAAAAGTACACACTTTTTCATTATCTATCCCTCCGAGTGCCTAAATCCTCCTCAATGATTCCAGTGTTGGATTTCTACTCTAAAGAGAACCAGAACGACTTCTTCCAACATTTTTACGTATCCACGCAGCACTCCATGCATGAATTTTTTACATAACTGTAAACACTATATTGTTGTGGCGGTATAATTTTTTTTTTCATTTTCAAAAACTGGATAGTCAAACAGTCAAAGCAGTCTGAATTCTAGTCTGTGCCTCACCCGTCTCTTCTCCTTCAACATTTGATTGACTGCACTGTTGAAACGTCTTTGATCGGCGTGTGGATCTTAAAAAACTGTCATCTTGTCTGTCGTAACCTTCGTGTCAGGGCAGCTCTCCTGCTTAGCTGAAAAATTAAAACCAAGACACATCAACAACAAAGAGGCTGAGGAAATTGTCTAAGTATTGCAGCAGGATTGCAGCAAACTTCTCTATTAGAAGACTTTTCTCCTCATCCATCTCCAGGGTCTGACTCCACTGTCTGCATCTGCCTCCTTCTTCACTCCTTCATTCATTATTTTGCTGACCAATCCCTCTATTCCTCTGCTCTTTTCTTCACTGTTTTTTTTATTATCTTACCAACCAATCCTTCTTTCCTCCTCTTTCCTTCCCTCACAGCTTCCTTAATGTTGTACTTTAAGTCTCCATGGCTTTGGTCCAACAGTCCCACTTTAGAATGAGTAATTTGATAACTGATAGTAAACACTTTAAATAAAAACCCAGCAGAACTCTGCAGAAGCACACCAAATATACTATCTTACCCTTTTGAAATACTTAATAAACTTTACAAACTAATAGCTTCACTGATATAACTAAAAACAAAATGCTCATGCAGAACTGTACAGTTTCTTGTACATTTACCAGGATTAAAATTTGCTTGGAACACTTAAGTAATATCAAGAACCTATTTTCAACCTATTGTCAGCTAGCTTGAATATTGATTTAACATATCAATCTAACAGTATAAACACACTGGATGCATGGCTGCTGTAACAAATGTCAGCTCCTGCCCATCAGAATCAGAATTATATTTACTGCCAATTACATTTGCACATACAAGGAAATTGTATTTGTAAATTTGGTGCGAAAAAAACAACATATAATTACAAAAAAGACAAAAATAAGGGTCAGGAGGAATAAAATAAAGTATAAAAATGGGTAGAAATAGTGCAAAGACCCCACCTGTGTGTGCTTCATTTTGGCTGCATCTCCAAGCTGTCTCAACCCAGTCTCCCCTTATAATTTTAGCATTGACCCTTTGACTGGCATCGTAACCGTGCGGTTGACTTTTTGCCGCCATACCACTATATTAATAGGAACACCAATATGTTCCCACAGGGTGGCGCTGCTGTATATGAATATAATTGTTCGAAAACTAGAAAATCAGAAGTGTGCTATGTAGCTCCTCAGAAATCTAACAGTAAGAGCAAACATCGGGGTAAGAAAACATCTTTTCACATATTTCCAGATCCTCTAACAATCATAATTTAGTTGAAGGAAATAAATTTGATGATTAAAAGTGCATCAATGATTCCTCAGAAAACTGGGTTAACCACTAATTATCTAAATTTTTCTCTCGGTGAAAAAATCTAAAAAAAATTGAAGAGATGAAAGAAATCCATTCATGCCCAGAATAACCCTTAACAGGCAAGCCAACCAGCTGGTTGACCATCATATCTGCTTCCTGATTGGGTAATCTGAAAAATAAAACCTGAAATGTTGCCAACAAAAACAACACTACCCACTCCACCACTGTGCAAAAAACTTCCATGTTTACTTTAAAAATCTTGCATCTTTGATGTAAAATGTAATATTGGTTTGTATATTCGTTTCCCTGTTTAATTCCCTCAGACCGAAGAATTTGAGTTGTTTTTCTCTAACTTTTATTTTTCAGTCTCTGCCTCCTCTGTTCCCTTCACCTGTGTGATTCTGTTCTTTCTCACCTCCCTCTGGATCTGCAGCTTTGTCATTAGCATGCAGAGACCGTGTTTCCTGCTTGCCTGACACTACGCATACATGATGTTCGGGCCAGAATAGTAAAACGGTGTCATGAGGTGTATGTTTCTGTGCATTTATTTCAGAGGAAGTCAGGGAGGAAAATGGAGAGGAAGGAGAACAAGCAGGAGAGAAAAAGTCTGCCATATACATGAATCTGCTTCATTCTCAGGAGTGTGTTGGGGTGTGTGTGTGTGTGTGTGTGTGTGTATGCTCTCATACTGTACCTGCATAAACTGTAAGCAGGCAGCTCTGTCTCCATGCAGACTTGTACATGATTTTTTTTCCTGCTTCTAATCGTCGCATGGAGGAAATGTAGAGGATTAGCTGTGATGACTCGAGCGCTGACACAGTGGCAACAGTTGAAGCCTTTCTGCAGCTCACACACGTCTCCTGACATTTCATGAATCGGGCACAATGTCATAACATGCCCTGCGCATAAAGAATGAGAGGAATCATCTCACTGCGGGAGTGGATTACATGGAAGAGACACTGACGTTTGCTTTGAACAGCTGCAGTGTAAAGAGAGGCGCATGTGGGGATTAAACATGGAGAGACATATGACTTATGTTACATTTTCTGCAGCAGGAAAGTGGAGGGGGAGATGTCAGCTTCCCCCTCTACCTCTTCTCTGTTCTGTGAGGAACTTAGCAAGTCTTGGTGTCTCTTGTTTTTACTGTTCATGTTGGCCATATCTGAATAAAATCCACCAAGGATTTATCCAATCTTTAGCATTCGCCAGCATGCACAAGAGACTTTTCAAGTATTTTAAAGAATTAGATGAAGTAGTTATTTTTGACTTGTTCTAAGATAAGCTTAACGATGGCTGGTTCTACTGCAAAGATGATCAATATATTAAAAAAAACAAACAATGTTAGCCACTTTGCACACCAGATATGATTAAGGGGATACGCAAACTTTTTTTGTTTGTTTTCGTGTCTTGCCTCACTCCCAAGTCCATGACAAGCAGATAGAAACCGTTCTTTTGACTCAGCGTACAGTAACAAGGAAGAGACAAGCAGGGCTCGCCCACCGCTATTTAGCTTAGCTCAAACACTGGGAGTCAGATGGTAGTGTTAGCCTGCCTTTGCCTTCAGCTATCAGATAAACTCTTCAGCAACTCTAAACCTGTGTGCTTGTTGAGTTCAAAATGAAAAGAGTTACAATTCTGTGTTTGATATAAATGTCTGATGTAAACATGCTTTGTTTTGTTGATCTACTTGCAAGCATGTCCACAGTGGTTTGCACATGAGCCCTGCGTTTTAGTTTTGTGTGTATTTCTTTCAAAAATTACACCAAGTGCGAATCTTAGTTAAAAATAAATAATGTAACATCAAATGGTAAAGAAAACAGGTCACAATGAGCACAGAGGACTGTTTAGAGTTGCTCAATAGATTATCTGATGATTGTAGGCAGAGGCAGGCTACCACTACCCATTGACTCCCAGTGTTTAAGCTAAGCCAATTCACGGTGGGTGAGCTCTACCTGTCTCTTCCTTGTCACTGCACACACAGTCGAAAGAATGGTGTCTATCTACTTGTCATGGATTAGGGAGTGAGGCAAGACACAAAAACAAAACAAAAAAATGTTGGTGTATCCCTTTAACAGAATTAACTTTGTGTGTTTGTTTTCCCCCAAAGCTATAGCCAGTTAATGTACGCTAACATAATGTAGCTTTTTGTAGCTTTCATTTTTATTTTTTGGACCTGCTGTAATTTTTTCTGAAGTTTTGCATCTAGCAAGCCCACAACAGACCAATGAACGCACTTTTTGTTAGCATGCATGTCACAGTCAAAACCAGATGTGCTTGTCATTACATAACTTTGTCCATTCTTGTCTCCTTTTTCCTCAATTGATCAAGAAGTCAATCTGCCTCCAAAGTGTACAAAAAAACCTCTGCTTGAAATGATATCAAAACCTTTGGGTTCATTTATATGGCCATATATTATGTCAAAGAAAAATTGTGTATTTCCACAAATCCAACAGAGCCAATTTAAGTGTTGTTACAAAGCAAAGTGGAAAGACAGGGGCAGAGTAAGTTTATCTCCAGATGGAGTCAAATCCCTGAAAAAGTTAATGTCAAAATTAGGTGTAAAAATTAGTTAAATTAAATTAAATCCATAGGCGTCACTGGAGAGTTTTAACTCTGAGCTTTACATTTTGAACTCTGAAACAGTAAGTGACACTTGTAGCGTTAATCACCCTGCCTGTCCCCCATTACTGGATAAGTACCAACAGATGACACAAACCAACGTCATGACACCTGAAGTGTAATTTTTTGTGTGCTCTTTCTTTATACTAGCTAGTTTTCCCCTATTCATATACAGTAAATAAATACAGCAATATTTACACTTTGTGGTGTTAATACAGAAATAACACTTAAAGAGTTAAATACATTTTCTATTAGAGAGTGCAGCCATTTAACTAAATAGAAGTGCTGAACAAAAGTCACACTGTAAAGTGTAAAAAAAGTTGTATATTTTAATACAAAAAAATCAGCAAAAACACTTGGTGAGAGTTTTAAGTACAAAATCCTCAAAAAGAGTAAAGAAAATACTTGTTGTCCCATGTTGACACTTAGAAAGTGTTAATACTGACTCTGATAGAGTTAATTTGTTCGGGCAGTTTTTAGTGATGAATTTAATGGTTAATTGATATCTTTGAAATGATATGAAAAAAGGAACAAACATGATGCCACAATAATGTGGCACCACATAGTTTGAAGTGTATCAGATTAACACTGTCAGAACAACCTGTGTGGATATTGTGATGATCAGAGTGAAGGTGTGGCACTTCATCAGAAGCTGCTCCTCCAAACCAACCACTTTGGTTCAACGACTCCCATGGAGGAAACAATGGTGTATCTCCTCCAGAAGCCTCCTCTGTCCTCCTTCAGTTAGGGAACTGGAAGATCCTTCATCATTGTGGAAGGAGATTGACTTCTGGGTCAGTGGAGGAGAGAAGAAGCAGGGATGGACAAAGTTTTTTTTGTCATGAGAAGCACCCTTGGTATTTTGTTCCTCCTCTGTCCTCATGTCTCTTCATCACATCTCTCATTTACATCCTTGCTTGGAGTAGCTAAAACATAAGGAAATGACTTGAGTGAAGGACTTTACGGTGGACAAAAAAATCCAAATGTTTTGCTTCCCTGATACAGCACTATGTTACTGATGAAGGCCCAACAATATTGTAACCTACTTTTTTATACATAATGATAGATAAACTACAGATCAAGTAGTGCTTTAGCATTAAGCCCCTATTCAAATACTTGCCACTTATTTTGCACTGGAAAGGTGGACACCCTTGGAGAGCTTGACAAAGATGCACATTTTTGGTTATTTTATTCTTCCAAAAAACTGAATCAATAATTTACGGAAGCAATAATTTTCACGTCAACAGTACCAAGGCTATAATAGTTTCATTTTAATATCATTTTTTTATATTCCAGTGCAAACACATAATACAGTGAGAGTGAATTGAAAGATGGCTAACAAGGAACCAGAGAAGAAAAGCTGGGATAATTACATGTTTTGTGCCATTTACTCTCATTCATCTTCCTGTCACTTCACTGTGGAGTTATAACAATGGCAAAAATTGAATCAAAATATCTTCTGTATTCTAGGATCAGAGCTCAGAATGAAGTTGAGCTGGAGCTCTGGTAATATGTGTTTACATGGAATAATGGAAGCAGCTGAAGTGAAAAACAGAGGCAGAACAAATGAAGAATATTAAAAAAAGTCATTAAACTGAGGTCAAAAACAATAACTGCAGGTCATTGTTGGACACAGAGAGAAGCTTGAAATGATTTTTTTTTTTTAAATGAAAACACAGATAACAGCATTCAGAGTTCTTAAGAAGTTATTACCATTTAAAAGGGGTCTGGACAGCAAACAGCAGTAATTTTAGAGCTTATATGACCTCTAAAATAATAATAATAATAGTGTATTGATGTTCTGTTTGACAGAGTTTTGTTAAAGTGCCATTTGTTTCCATGTAACTCTTTTTGTCGGGTTTTAACTACTGGCAACCAGGGAGTGACGTGAACCCTTTTTTGCACTCAGTGCTGCCTGCAGGTCAATTTTAAATATATAAAATAATGTATAGGTTATAAGGCCTACTGGATGTGAAGCTGTGCTGCTTGAACTTGCTGGCATTTGCAGGTAATGGATGTAGAAGGGAAGGGATGTGGAAGCAGACAGCTTGAAGAGACTGGGGGCAATTTAATGCCGGATGCCCATACAAACTGCTATGCAGATGGACTATGTGGAAACTGGGAAAAACACTACCTTAATTCTTCATGGCATAGATTCTCCAAGGTGCTGGATTTTGGAGATTTTGGTCCATATTGACAAGGCCGCTAGTGGGGGCCGGCTCTCATGGGCCCAGCCTCACAAAGGGGCCCATAAACTTTAGTAAAGGTTTATCCTAAATTTGAGTAGTTATAACCAAACTTTACTTTAACCATAATACTCAATTTCCAATCAAAGAAACAAAAATAAACATTTGTGTATGGGATCTTTATTAAAATGTAAACCAATTATCCCTTGAAAACTGTTACTGGCCTTTTATCCATGTCATCATTTTGTAAGGTTAACAGGATTTCACTGTTTTGCCCTCATTGTTAGACTGTGTAGTGCCATATGAAAACAAAAACAAAAGTTGTGATATAGCAAATACAGGAGAATGAAAAGGGTGAACCAATTGGTCTATAAGCTGCTTCAAGCCAGGCCAAACAGGTAAATGTGTGCCAAAGAAAGACACTACTATTTCTGATCCAGTTTATATAATTAATTCACATCTGGAAAGACCCTTACTGGGTCTGTCCATCCATGATGAGAATCTTTAATTTCGACACATTCTAAAGGCGCTCGAATGGATTAAGATCTGTTGACTGTTGAAGTCGCTAGTGTACAGTCATTTTCATGTTCAAGAAACCAGTTGGAGATGATCTGAGCTTTGTGACATGGTGCCTTATCCTGCTGGAGGTAGCCATAAGAAGACGGGTACACTTTGTTTATGTGACAGACGTGGTCAGCAACAATATTCAGGTAGGCTGTGGGTGCTAAACAATGCTCAATTTGTTCTGAAGTGTGCAGAGAAAAAAGTTCATTGTTACAATTATTCTAATATTACATTGTATTCTACTTATTTGTATAGCTTTTATCTGCCTATATAATTGGTCCTCCTGGTTTCATTTTTGGTTGCTGGGGTCTTGCATTGCCTTGTGTTCTCATTCCATGTTGTATCTCTGCTTGTATTCGAGTTATTTCTGCTGCCTGGGTATCATTGCTTGGGTTCTTCAGGTTGTAGTCTGAGTTTTTAGTGTCCTTGCTTTGTTTCTGTTGTGCTTGTTAGCTTGAGCTTTGGTCAAGCACTTTGTAAACCTTTGCTTTTAAAGGTGCTCTATGAATAAAGATATTGTAATCAATAGTATTATTATTATTTTTACACCACTACCACTCAGTCCTGAACCACTGACACGAGGCAGGATATATCCATGTTTTCATCTCCTGTTTATGCCAAATTCTGAACCTATCCTCTCAATGTAGCAGCAGAAATCAAGACTCATCAGACCAGGCAACACTTTTCAAATCTTTCATTATCCAACTTTGGTGAGCTTGTTTGAAGTACAGCATTGGTTTTCTTTTCTTAGCTGACAGGAGTGGCACCCAGTGTGTTGTTCTGCTGTAACCCATCTGCTTCAAGACTGGTCATGTGTGTGCAGAAATGGTTTTCACACACCTTGGTTGTCACACGTTATTTGAGTGACTGTTTCTTTACTGCCAACTGGTACCCCTCTGGCCATTCTCCTCTGACCTCAGGCATCTACAGGGCATTTTTGTCCAAAGAACTGATTCTCACAGGATATTTTCTCTTTTTTGGGCCACTCTCTGTAAAACCTAGAGACAGTTGTGCATGAAAATCCAAGTAGATCAGCAGTTTCTGAAATACTCATACCAACCTGTCTGGCACCAGCAACCATTTCACGTTCAAAGTCGCTTGAATCACCTTTCTTCTTCATTCTGATGCCTGGTTTTAACTTCTGCAGGTCATCTTACCCATGTCTACATGCCTTAATGTGCTGAGTTGCTGCCATGTGATTGGTGGATTAGCTATTTTCATCAACAAGCAGTTCAGCCAGTGCATCTAAAATGTGTCTGGTAAGTGTATTTATTAAGATTATACTAAAATTCATGGATTAACGTGGATGTATGGCAAAGGAAACTTAAGATTCATAGCCTGAACTGGGTTTATCTTCTGACTCCAGAACAGTATTTTTAGTAAGACAGATGGATAAATTCAGTGGTCCGATGGAAAGATGTAGAATAAATGTATGACAGAATAGAGTGGAAAAATTCAAGGATGCAGAGATGAAGCAGTGACCTGTTAGAGGGCTGAGAGATAAAGAAAAATGAACTGACTTGGAGATGTAGAGATGGACAACTGAATAGTGAAAGGAGATGGACAGATATTCCCTCATGTTCCTCTCTTTCATTTCCTCCCCTCATCCATCTCTTACAAGCCAGTCCCCCACCAGACCTCACATCTGTCTGCTCTCTGAGTGAGACAGCAGCTTCAGTGAAAGCCTCCCCTCCCTCTGTGTGATGTATGTTCAGATTCATCGCAGAATAAAACCCACTCAGATGTGACATCGTCTGTATTCACACCCTCCGCCTCCCGTGTGATTCCCGCTCGGTGCCTGGCCGTGAACCGGATAGTGGTGGCGGGCCGGCAGAGATTTGTCACCCCGGTCGGGAGCTGAAGCTTAATGTTGCGGCTAAACTGTTACAGAATGGATGTTGACACAAAAGTGGCAGGTTCAGAAAACTGACATGACCGCTGGGATTTGGCGTAAGGATGCCAGAGGATCGCTGTAAGTAAATGTGACATGGCCTTGTAAATCAGAGAGTATGTGGCGTTATAAACAAGGATTTTGGGGGGAAATAATAGAGGGAGGTGAGACACCACCCAGTCAGTTTTTATTCTCCTCTGCAGGTCTGTTTCACACCTTCTCTCCAACGTACAATCCTGATATATTCAAATAAAAGTGCAGAATCCTCGGACTGAAACATCTTAAATGTGGTGGGATACGATCTGACACTAACCATCAAAAGAGATTTCTCTTCCATTTCACAGAAATGCTGGTATCCTGTAAACCAAATGACCCTTGCATTTTGCTGTTTTTAATTCAAGAGACCCCAAAATTAAGCAAGTGGGCAGAGGAGGCGGGCAGAGCAATTTGTGGGCTATGGGTGTGTACAAATGCTTGTTTAAATGCCTGTGTAACATGATTTAAACGTATAAATTGTCCTTCAATGTTTAAAGTATAATTTTTATCATTTTCTATAGCAAAAAATCATTTCCTACAGATTTGTACAAAATACTAATAATGATACAGTTTATTTATTAAGCAATTTTTTAAAAAGAAATAACAGTAAAACACACTGTACATTTCATAAAAGATCAAAACAACGTAACCCTCTTGTTGTGTTCATTCAGCTAACACTCAAATTGTTCCCAGAAAAGCATATGTCTAATGTCCAGTGTCATGTTGTCTAATGTTTACAGCCAAGTTAGGGAAAAGGAAGAATAAATATCAATTTTACTCAACTTTAACTTTGCAAAGCCTTTGCTGTTTTTCTTTTTATATTATTTGCCCCTCACTATCATGCTGCTTCAAACAACACTTTGATGATACAAAGCAGCCAACATCTGACCTGGTGTAAAAATGGTGGGGGCCATGTTGACTGGCAAACCATCGCTCTTCTCTGTTTGTTTTGCTTCAGCTGAAATTGAGAAGAGTATGCATGAATGCTTTCTTAATAAAAGAACCTGATCAAGCTCATCAGATGTGTTTTGGATTAAAAACAAAACAAAGGAATATTTGCTAAAACAGCCTGCTGACATTACTTAACATGGTCACAAGTCAAACCATAAAACTGGTCAGATGTGTGGTTGGAATAGATGTTAATCAGAGTCACTTTTGCATCAAAAATCTGTCAAAATGTACATCACAGACATCATTAGTTGCTAAGAGACAACTATTTTAAAAATACAACTACGCATTTTTGTCTTTTCATGGGACTAGATGTTTCAGAATGTCCATTGTAGCATGAGGCCGTATGCCATTGCACAGTGGATGTAATTAGAGAGATGTATAAACACAACAGTGAGCATACAGTCAACGCCTGCGTATTTTTGGACATAACACCCACCTACATGTGACCTTGCAGTGTAGCTGGATCAGCCTGATTCAATGTCTGTAATCTGACATGTCCATCTTGCCAAGTCCAAACTGTAATGACTGGGCTTGGCTCGAAGTGACACAACTCAATCAGCGCCCTTTAAAGCAGCAAGAAGTGGGAGCTACAGGTGAGATGACAACAGGAAGTGACTGCAGGTAAAGAGATTAGCATAGTTGCTAACAGCTTCTCTATTAAATGAAAAACAACTGATAACACTGAAAGTATCTCTCGATAGAAAGGATATTTTAGCTCTACTTCTGTCATGTTTTGGTGAGTGTTTGTTCTACAAAGTGGTTCCCATTTTGTACTTTACACCTTGGCACTTGCGCTCATCTACTTGGCCTGTAATTAAATTAATTGATGGAATGATTGTGCAGTCATCTGTTGGATATGCTTTGGAAAGGTTCTGCCCTTTCTCAAACACTTTCTATGGGCTGTTGTCAAGATAAGCTGGCGAAATATTATGGTTCATCTAGTGTGTCATGTTAGCCTACATGTGGACATAGCCTAAGGCGGGAACATGCCAGCTTTGTGCCAAACACACCTCTGGACTCTATTTAAGGGAAGCGTGTTTGTTTGCCTTTCAAGCAATGAAAGAGACGTGTGGGCTGAATGCATTTATGCATAAAGCACACATCCTTTTCTTCTTTCAGGGACTAAATTAAGCAGACATCATCGTCAATACCAATACAGTTTATGAGACTGGATTTATGTGCTGTTCTTGAGACATAACTACTTCAACAAGAAGCCAAGTGCATGTTCGAAATATACATGAGTATCAAGACTAATGGTACAGAAATTGTATGTTATTTTTCTTCCCCTCATTTCTTTTAAACAAAACGTAGAAAAAAAGTTGTTGTAAACTCTGATTTTTTAATAGGTTAATGAAAATGCTCAAAAGTAAAATACCATAATAAGCCACCATGAGGTCCAGAGGCTTTGTGGTCTTAGTTTAATCATCCAGGACAGGTCTTATGAACACAGGTGAATGGAAGAGGGAGATTAATTAAACACTCCACTTTTGTTTGTTGTGTGTGTGTGCTCCTGTGTGTGTTGTGCTGGATGTGTACAAAGTGTAATATGGTCTTTATCTGCAGCAAGGCCAGACAATAATTGGGTCCTTGTGGCTCTCAAGAAAATTTAATAAGACTAAGGACACAATTTAAAAAAAAGTTATGTTGTATTAGAGGATAAAAGGACAAGCTGAGGAATTAAACATTAAATATTTTTGAAGGATTATTTATTAGCGTGTGTTTGTGTTGTTGACAGTCTTCATTCTTATTAGTGGAGTTAATCTCCATCTTGCTGTATCTTCTCCTGCTGCTGTTTACACGCCACATTTACAGACATATTCCATTTAATTACTTTTTTTCTTTTCTCTTTATTGTGACAGCAAAATCCCCCCTCCCTTATTTTCACATTTCTAGCCGTCCTTGACTTGTTAGCTAATTAGCTTTGGAGTAATTACCTGCTTCAGTGCTTTGTAATAGTCTGTCTTATTGTTAAAGGAAAAAGAGAAAACAATGCAGTGCAGGAACAGTGGAGGAGAAAAGCTTATACATATCTTTTTTTGTTTTTGTTATTCATGGCCGACTAGAATTTCCTACCTGTCACGATTTTTCAGGCTATGACGTGACAGTAACCAGAAACACTAGATAGACCATTCATTATATTTCACAAGTCCATCTTAGCAACAGCCCATAGTGTTTGGGACTGGGTAGAACTTTCCAAAAGCATATCTGGCAGGTGATTGGACTACTGACCTGTCCATCATATTCACAGGCCATTCAGATGAAGAAGCTGGCAGGATCTTCTGCCATGATGAAAAAAAAACGAAAAACAAATCCTGAACCACTTTGTAGGACAAACTATCTTCAAAGCATGTTGGAAGTAGAGCAATAAAATCATTTATATCAAGAAATGCTTTCAGTGTTGTTGTTTGATCTAGATCTGATAAAGAAATGTGGTCCAGGTCTGATTAAACTGCTGCTGAAGCTGTTAGCATCTATGATAATAGCTGTGTTCGAAATCGTCCACTCATTCACTCACTCACTTTTCCCTATGTAGTGTAAATGAAATAGTGAACTACATAGGGAATGACCGAACGAGATTTCGGACACTACACTGACATTTTCTAAACGTCATAGCGTCAGTTGATGAGCCGGATATTCCTGTGACGGAAGTGGATGCGCCAACCATCACGTAAACAAACCGGGCACTCAGGAGGATAAGTAGCAAATTTTGCAGCTGTTTACAGCCGTTAAAAGAACTTAAAAAGCCATGCTACGAACGTGTTAAAAATACTTTAACCTTTCTTAAATTTATAAACGAAAGCAGCGCCAATTTGTGCCTTATCAGCATTCTTTCTATGCTTCTTCTTCTTCGTCTCCTCTGGAAAAACATGACCGCATTGCATTGTGGTATACGGGAGTACAATGTAGGGTACATCGTATGTACACTCACATTTGCTGTACATTGTGGGTATTTTGTAGTGCACTATATAGTGAATGAAATTAACTGCTGAGAATTCGAACAACACTACAAAATGGCGAACACACCATATAGTGCACTATATCCGTGATAGGGAACGATTTCGAACACAGCTAATCTCTGCACTAGCAGTAACTTCCTGCTGTAGTTTCACTTGTAGTTCCCACCTCTCCCTGCTTGAAGGGATTGGGTCATGTTGCCTCGGGCTGAGCAGAATTGTTGTAGATTGGAGCTTGGACAGATGGACTTGCTAAACATTGAACCAGGCAGGTCCAGCTGCTATGCAAGGTTAATGAGATGGAAAAAAGTGGAAAAGTTGAAAGTATTCTTCATCCTATTTAAGGAAATTCTATAAAATAAAAAAGGACATCTATGGCAGTATTATGCTGTCATGAGATATAAAGTGAACATGCAATGGTGGGTCACTTGGCCGCTAACCAAATCTAATCAGTTCATTGCAGTGCTAGAGAGGAGATAGATGCAAAGGCTAACAGAAAGTAGCCTGACACACCAGAAGTGGTTTGTCCAAATTTTTTCAACAGTCAATGGTACATGCCCAGACAGATCTGAGAGAATTTTGAATCATCCGAATTCAGTTAGGACCATCCGTCTGACCGTCGGCATGAAAACACTGTAGTATACATGCCAGGCCTGTAACTGTAACCCTGCCACAGACATACACCAAAACTAGAGAAAAAAGGGAGCATGCACAGAAAAATTTCCGATGTAAACAAACGCTGGCGTTTGCTGTTCTCTATGTCCACTTGCTATAGACTTTGCAATAAAAGCCATAACAAGCTCAGTAGCTTCTGTAGCATGAATGCAACACTTAATTCTGCTTTTGTTTCACTTGTTGTCAGGGTTAATGCATGCAGTTTAAGGAAGAGGTGAAGCTATAAGATCATAATTTCTGAAAATGTGCGTATTTGTTGTACACACAGGTTGCAAGTGCGGCATGAAAAGATGTATTGGATGCGATTGGATGAAATGCCAAAATGATTAAAAACTTTTCTCATCTCTGTGTAGTCAGTCTCTTATTAGAATGTACCTTTTACTTCCATTCATACTGTCTTCACTTGGTGTACAGCAGATCCATGCTCTGACAGTTTGTTTCCTCCTTACAGCCCTCCGTCTGATGCTCTGAATAAACGAACGGCAGCTCTTCTAACCCTCTGAATTCTTGAAGAGTCCATTTCAGTGCCAGAGCGCTGACACACTGAGTGCCAATTTATGAGCACACACACACTCTCACTCAAACACACACACACACACAAAAAAAAACAGCAGTGTTTGCTCCAGCAGCAGTCAGACATACACAATACATGTCATCTGTTTCACTTTGACTGCAGCGCTGAGTGAGGGGAACACAAAAGCCATGAGTCAGGATGAAACAGAGGAGCAAAGAAAACACAGAGACATGGAGATTTGCTTTTGTTCAGGAAAGAAAGTAGTGGTTTGAATGTGAATGCAAAGAAAGAAAATATTTGATCCACTTTGTTGACGTCTAGACTTGAGCGTCGATTAAAGCACCACCCACTTGTTCTCTTGCTTCAGCTCCTGGTGACAAAGACTCACTTTGTCTGCTCTGACAATAGTGCAGATTGAGGAGAGATCAGCAGATTACAAGTTCTTATGCACTGCACAGATAATAAATACAATAAAACACTTTCTCAGATTTCAGCCCGAGATGAATGCAGAAATCCATATACTTCTGAAATATTTAAGCCAGCCTAGAAGAGAAAAATAGAACACCTGTTGTCAGGGAGCTTTACTATGACAGCAACCTTAAGAAAACAAAATCCACATTATATGTGAAAAGTTCATGAAGATTCTGTTCATGGTTTTGCATTGTGCATCTAGGGAGTGGAAGTATTCACCTAGGAGATCACAAAATTTCTTCTCAGCTTTTTGCTGATGGTGAAGTTCTGTTGGCTTCTTCAGCCAAGGTCTTATAGCAGGCATTGGAGTGTTTTACTGAGCTAGGATGAGGGTCAGCACCTAAAAGTCTAAGGCCATGGTTCTCTGCTGGAAACAGATTGCTTCTTCAGGTGAGAGCGAGTCTTAAACCTCAGGTGAATGAGTTCAAGTTGACCTGTACCGATGACTGTAGATGGAATCTGACCGAGCCAAAAAAATCATGCAGATGAACGTCACGTGGGTCCATGCAAAACCCCAGTCATGGATAAAGATCCAGATAGGACTTCTTATTTATGGTCGTAGTCTGGATCGGGGGAATATATGCGTATTCACTTGGAGCCTCATTTATAAAGCTTGCTTATACACAAAAGAAAGCAATGTTGTGTATTAATAAAAAACTAACATGATGGGAGAATGTGCGCACCTCCATGGCAGCTCTGACACAGCCATACGCACAAAATCTGGAGAAACAGGAAACTGGGACCCCAACAGTAGAAGGATGAAATTAAAGACAGCTATGTGAAATTGATACCATTATGTGAAATAATTTAATATTACACACTTCACAACACTTATCATATATGAAGTATATATTTGCAAAAATGAAGAAAGAGGAAAAATGTATATTGATGCCCCAGGGAGTGTGCAAACACGTCCACACTTGTAGCCTATTTTATTGAATCAGTTATGTTCTGTCATTGTGAAACAAACCTTACATGTTTTTATGAAATCCATTGACATAAACAATAAGACAGACAGTAACCGTGTTTCCAAATGCACCATACAAATAAAGTTTTCCATTAATAATAATTGTATTTAAAATGACATGATCATTGCACAAAACTACTGATCAAATAAGGCTACAACACCTGTAGCTGATCAGGAAATTAAGTGATGGTTGGATATAAAAATGCATGCACTCACAATGTGCAAAGACACACAATGGCTTATCTGGCATTGCTGGAGGATGTGGCGCACGGGCAAATTTGGTGCATTTGGTGCATCAGTGTCCGCCAACGATCCCCGACAGTTTTTCATCTGCGGAGGTGAGCTCCGGTGTGCCCTTTCCCCCACCTGTGGCACAGACACTCTTTCTATGGAGAGCAATGCGCCTTTTGTTGCTTTCACTTTTATGTTGGACCATTGCTTTTTTACTTCAGCAACAGTCTGATCCTCTGAGGCAGCCTTATTTACAGCATCAGCCACATGCTTCCACTCTTTTGCCTTTCTGGCAGTAGCAATGCCCAAACTGAGCCCACCTATTAATATGTCGACCTCATATTGAGTAAAATTTCTTTTTTTCATTCATTTTCCCTCTTGGTCCATTGTGAAATTGGTATCATTGAATATTCACCAAGGGCGTTCACCTGACCTTTTATAGGCACCATATGGGCAGGGAAAAGTGTTCCTTCATGTGTGAAGCTCCTCCAAAACCACGCCCCGACGCCCCTGCTCATATGCACGAGCGCCGCTGATTCGCGACCATATGACTGATTCAACTCAAAACCGATCCTCAGCACATCATTTTTGTTTTGCTTCGCCAAGTCATGTCTCACTCAGCGGTAAGAAAACACCAAAACATTATCATAGTAAAGTTAAAAAAAAAAGCAAAAAAACAAACATGGCAAATTAGTTAGTACTCACAACCAGATTCCAGATTCTTTTTTGTTTCAGCCTTCTCTGCGTCCATCTTTCTTTTCTTGCTCTATTTACCAGTAATCGTGGTATAGGTTGTTTCTCTGCCATTCTCCAGCGTACTTGGATCCCTCTCCACTACGCACATTGAATCAGGGTCAGTGCATGCCAACAAAATGTACGCACAAAGGTGGGCAGAACAGCAGTATGGGATTTAATAAACTCGGTCCGAATGGCTGGGATTGCTTGGTATTTTCCCTGCTTTACTCCTGCTGTAGACAGCGGCTATTTTTCACTCTCTTTTAAGAACACATGCATTGATTGCCATCAGGACATAACGATCATTTTTACCAGTATAACAAAAAGTGTATCTAAATCTGATTACCAACCCTGCCTTTACCTATATTTATTGGACGTTTTTTTTACTCGATACCTTTTCTCACACATGCACAGGTGTTTGCTGAGCAAAACATAAACACATTTAAAGTTAACTATCACCAGAGTATCACCTGGCAGAGCTGGAGAGTATTACAGTTAAAGCCCATCCTGTCATAGTGAAGTGTCTGTTTGGTGAAGGATCATTGTGTCCCAATTTCAGAGCAGACCCTCCCTGTGTTCTCCGGGCTTCTCTCCCTCCTCCTTGTTATCTCCGCATATTTGCCTTCCTTCTCCTCCTCCTCCTCATCTTGGTCACAGATAAAGAGGTCACCATCTGTGAGAGGAGTCACGCCAAGTCAGACACCTCATCTATTAAACAGAGCTACTGTTACTAGCAGAGTTAATACAGGCTGCTGACATGAGCTGGAACATAATGTGTGTAAATATTTAAAACGCTCAGTGTTTGTCAGTTTGAGCTCGTGTTCTGCTGTTGAACCGTGGATGTGAGCAACTTGTACATGTCTTATAAAATCACACAGGTAAGGAGATGAAAGCTTTCTGCTCTGTGTGGGGAAACAAGAGTTTCTCTTGCTACTCCTGATGAACTCATCCTCAAATGCAGTCAGAGAAAATATATAAAAAAATGTCCACTTTTTTTTAAGCATTTGAGAGCTCTAAGCTCAAAACAGCATTATGGAATGGAATAGTTAAAATCTGAAAAAGTAAAAATAGAGGGTTTCTTTTTCCCTGAAATAAAAAAAAAGTGTTAAAAGTGAAGCAGCAGACTACTGCTGTGGTTTTTCATTTTATAAAATGCTATGCTCACAATACCAGATCTATCAAAATACCATTACACCACATTACTTGACCACTCTGGCGAGTTAATTTCAGGGTGAGAGGAGGCTCCAGATGATTGTCAAACCTCATATCCAGGAGGAATAATGCAGAAATACCATCCTGGCTGTGGAACACTGGACGAGCTCATAACACATGCCACTGCAATCCATATTATTTAATTATATTTAATTTCTGATCTTCCTGCTGTGTCTGAGTGGCCCTCAGGAATCTCCATAGGCCCAAGAACTAATTTAAGTTATTTTAACTTTTTTGAAAGAATGGTTATTTCCATTAAAATGAAAGATTATTTGTATTTGGTATTTCATTTTCCTAAGAATAACTCACCCAAACTCTGCTAATCAATTAACCAATCAGAACTCACAACGCTATTCTTTAACATCGGATTCACAGGGGCACTTCTTCTAACAGCCTGAGGCACAGCGTGGAGAGCAGAGCCGGAAGCTACGTTGCCAAGTGCAAGTTCATTGTTAGTTTACATACTGTGTGGATTATGTTTAGATTCGTCATGTCCTTGGAATACTCAGCACCAGAGTTATTACAAATTGGTTGTTTACAGCATGTAACAGAGAACTGAGCTTTTTGACCTCATTTGGAGCAGGTTTATATTTCTCTGATTGACTCTAAGAGGACTGAAGAGAAGATGAAGAGCTAACCATGGACACTGTTTGACTTTTCCTGCCCCCTCCCATAAGGCAGGATTAATACTATTACAAAACCATTTCCCTCGATGATGTCCCCTCAGAGAAAAAGAACTCATTTGTTTCCCATATATCAGTAAAGGACAAATTATTTTTGATACATACATACATACATACATAAATACATACATACATATACAGTGCTCTGCATAAATGAGTACACCCCTTCAGATTTGGCAGAAAACCTTTAGTTTCCTTTCAAAATCAACGTTTTCTATGGCATACTAAACCACAAAATACTCCCCCAAATGTGGGCCTGTGATTGCAAACAAGATTTTTAAGTTGCACACAAAAAAGCATTTTCCTCAATTTAAGATCAGGATGCAAAAATCCACCCCAATCAAAGGGATGGGAGCAAAGGTAAATTTAGCCATCATATTACCCTTATTTTCATCTTAAGGCAAAAAAACAAAAAAAACAAAAAGAAAAAAACAAACAAACAAACAAAGAAGAAAAAAACAAACAAACAGTTACGTTAAACTCAGCTTTGTCAAAACTTTGGAAATTGTTCTTTTGTTCATTTAGATATTGATTAATACATTACCTTTAATAGGCGGTGTACTCATTTATGCTGGGCACTTTACATATATATATACACACACACACACACATATATATGTACATATATTTTTATGTTATTATTATGTTATTATTACTATTGAACTCTTTTCCCATTAACCATATTTGATTGTGTTCAGCTTAACCTAGTTCGTTTATTTCATTATTTTTCTGCAACTGAATCTAATTACCTTTACTGCAAATAATTTGCTTATTTGAAATTAATCTGTTTTGACTAAATAAAGTAAACTTTTCTTAACTGAATTTAATTGTCTTAGACTACCCCTAAGTTGAAATTTATTTCACACTAATCCTTAGTGTTGATTTTATTTAAGTTAGTTATAACTGTGGATTTAAGATTAAAAATAAATTTAAAAAGAAAAAATCCCATTCGTTACACTGTGGTCTAAAAAAAACACTGTCCACATGTAGTCTATGGACCTGGAGGAGGCACACAGTCAGACATGCCTCCATCAAGGCTCACCCTTGTCACTCATTGTGTTTGTGGTCTTCATGAAGCGGCAGGGGTGAGAAGGTTTCCAGGTTTGGGAGACCTCAGAATATCAGCAAGTATACGGGTGGTTTGCAGCTGTGTGCATTATGACTGGGGCCAGCACAAAGCAAGGTGATATACTGCCTTGAAGCAGGTGAATATATTCATTTTTAATGAATGCAAGGGTATGTTCACAGTCACAAATGCATAGCTTGTTCCCCTTGTTTGTTTGAAGACAGACTTTTCAGAATGTTTGTGTTGTTTGTTGGATGTTTAGTTTGACTTTGATTTCTCAAGGTTATAACCTGAACTAAATGATTATCAAAAGTCAGTTCGGCAAACTTTTTAAGGTAATGCACAATATTCCTCCCCTTAAGTGTTTCATTTATGATTCAATACACCACAGAGAGAAATCCACAAAATCTAATCTCCTAAGTTAATGTTCATGTGGGTAGTTTAATGGGTCAAAGTCTGCTGAGCCGTGCTGGAGCAGACTCCATCAATCCTCAGAGTGCGCCCCCCTCCAGTGAGCACAGAATCCTGCCAGAGGGGTTACCACGTATCACCACAGCCAATTACCAGGCTAACTCAAGTTATCAGCCTTATCCTATTCACCTGTGTGCACTCTATATAACCTCTGCAGACTTCAAATCAACTACTTTAGAGACAAAGTCTATTTTTAGCCCCCTTAACTCGCTGTGTTAAAGGCAAAATTGTTCAGGCTTTCCTTTGACTCCTTGTTCTTTTCTTTTAATAAAAGCTAAGACTAAGGCTTGGGGGCTTTTACGACCTTGTGACTATGGTAACAACAGATGGACAGACACAATATGAGGCAAAAGCTGTGAAAGTTATTTGTTTTTACATAAAACTGCCTCATTTAGTCTGAATCAAAACCACTGTATAAACTCTGGAGAGTTAAGAGGTGTAAAAACCTTGAAGATATGCATATGCAAAGGTAGCAGTTGCTCAGTCTTTCAGGACATCCATATCTAGGTTGACTGTTGTCAATGTGCCTTTGAGCAAGGCATTGAACCTCCCAATTGTTTGACAGTGCCCCTTCAGAGCAGCAGCCATCTCTGTGCTTTGTTGTTGTGCCTGCACCCTCTTAATTATTAATACTTGGTTCGGTTCAGTTCAACTCCCAAAGTAGGACCCCAAAAGGTGTTGCTAAAAGCATTTTACGTTTACATGCAGTCAATATTCGGATTAGGGTAAATATTCCGGTTTCTTAAACATTTGGAATAACCCTTTTACATGTGTGAGCAAACAGGGTTATTCCTGTATACATGGTATCCGGATCAAAACAGCGGCGCATGGACAACATCTCGACGCACGGAGAACATCGTCATTTCCGCTTTTTCTTCTTGTATCCAATAGCAACAACAACAACAGCAGCAGCACAGCGGATAATAAACAGCCCAGAACAGGTAGCAGTGACCTTCGTTTGCACTTTGGTGCTGGTACTGACCCACCACCAGTACTTGACTGTATTCTTTGTCAATTTCTTCATTAATGGAAAGAGAGAATGAGAAGACATAGGAAATGGAGCCGGAGCTGTGCCATTTTACAAGTACTTCGTGTACTCAAAAGACCAAGATTCCTTGCAAAAAGAACATGTGCAGAACACAAATTAATGTTCCTTTTGATAGGGATATCCCAATAGGCACATACATGACCAAATATTCGGGTTAGAAAAGGAGTTACCCTGGGGTGATTTTTCAGGTTTTTAAAAACTGGAATATGAGCATATTTTGTTTTTTCAAAAGGGTCATTGGTGTTTGCATGGCATTGCGCAACCAGGTTAATGCTAATATTCCGGTTATGAAAGGGTTAATGACTGCATGCAAACGTAGCAATTGATAGGAGAGAGAGTGACAGTGGATAGGCTTGTGAAGGTGGGTGAGGGGGAGTAGGGGAAGACACTCTGCAAACTGACCATAGGTTGAATTTGAACCTGGGCCAGCAGAAGTATGTATATGGGTCATGCCTGGTTGCTTACCACTCCACCAAACCAGCACCCGTACCTCAGTCTGTTGATCGGTCACAAAAATCGTCAATTCTCATGCGACACCAGCAAAAAACATGTTCAAATAAGCCGTGGGTCTAGAGTGATTTGTTCACTGCTGTTGCTGTAAATAATGTCCACACTAAACAATGCTCCACAGAGATCTGGGGTGCTGGAAGTCCTTTATTGTTTAGTTCACTGTCACATTCTACTGCAGACTGCTGCACTTGTGTGGCACAGCCTCTGGCCACATCCCCACTCTCAACTGAAGGTACAGCTGGCAGTGGAAACACAAACAAGATAAGGGTTTTCAGCTCCAAACCGTACTAAACTGTGCTGAACCAAACAAGACCAATCAACAGAAACGACATTGAATCAAATGTGTGTCCTAACTGCCCCGAGAGATGCCGCGCAAAGCTGTCCAACATGTAACCACGTTTTTACCTCTGCCAGATAGTAGTATAATAATTTACAAAGACTAATGACAAAGTATTACTTAATAATACTGTTTTGGACTCCATAAATTCACTTTCTGTGCTCAGTCACAAGATAAAAACAGCTACAAATTTACATTACTCACGATCTCTACAGCAGATCATCACAGGACTCGACACCATTGACTGAACAAAAAACTGGAATAGTTCCAAAATTTAGTCCAGCTTTTTAAGCAGGAGACTTAATCCTGTTTAAATCTGCGGTCTACGTTTCTGCATCACGGAGAGTTTCTCTGCGGACACTTCTAAAGATGTTATGTTGCAACAAGTTACCATGCTATCTTCTGTTGACCACTGTGGACACTGGCAAGAATTAAAATCCCCTCTTCAAAGTTTGTTTACATTTATATTTCCCAAATTTCCCAAAGGCGATTAATAAAATATCTATTTATCTATCTACCTATCTAATGCAAGGGGTGTCACACGCTGGTGTAATGCTCATCTACTAAATTTTAGATAGGACAGTTGACCTTTGCTATTAATCAGTGAGTTGTTTTGTGGGTAGCTTACCCTGCTAACTTCCTTTTCATAATGCAGAGCACAACTCAGTCCTAGCATCACTGGCAATGGCATAGTGACTAGCTCAGGCCATTTGTGGGATGAGGTCTGCTTCAAAATACTGCCCTGTGTACATGAAACGATCCAAAGGAAGTGTGCAAATTTTTAATTTGTTTTTTCAACTAAATCGGCTGAAAGCAACAAAGCTGTAGGTGTGGAAATCACCTTAAACAGCCTTTTTCAACACAGTAGCGACAGCAAATTAGACTCAAAAGACTTAGTCAAAGTTTTATGTCTCAATGCAAGCTTTATGAAGGTGCTGATAAGTAATTGTAAAAATCATACCAACATGGTGTTAGTAAGCTAGCATACTCTGTGTAATCACAGCCTAGGATCACAAAATGAGGGTGTTTTATAGTGCAGTAAATGGAAGTAGAGCTGGTATATAATGAATCAAACTTGAAGTGGATTCAAATCTGTGCTGCAATTTAAAAGTTTGAAGATACCGTGAATTATATCCTAAATGCATATTCATAATGTTCTGATTGCCATTTATTCAGGTTTTCATGCTCTAAGTATTTCTCTTATTGTTATGTAGGAGGCATTCATTGAAATGAAAAAGAAATGCCACCATTTAGATGTAACATTCACACCTTCAGGTAAACATCCCATAAAATGCTGACCTTTTTAACAGGCCCTGATTGCTTGACATTTTCAGTCACAAGTTAAGTTGTGCCCTTTCAGCATTATAGGGAAAAAGTAAAAGAAAATCAATGTCGCACATACACCACAGCTGGGTGGCCCAACAGGCGTTAACATCAGATCCATTCTGACATTCTGGGAAGAGATTAAGTATAAAGTGAGAGAGATATCATAGGATGATGAACAGCGACATGATGGTCCCCAGGTATTTTATATGATCACTGAGGACATCAATACTTCATATTACTATTGAGTAAAAGGAAAAAAAATGAACATGATGACACATTATCTGTAATGATTACTGTCTGATTTGGAGAACAGGGGAAAATGTCAGACCAAGGAAAATGTATATTTTTATGATTACTCCAGTGGCTTCCTTTGACTCAATGAAAGAGTTTCAGCCCATTACACGTTTAAGATAAAATTACTACCATTATGTGTGGATCAGACTCCTCCTTTTTTAAATCTAAATTGATCACACAAAGGCAAGAGGAAGAGTACAAAGTCACTTTGACCTTAGACTTCATGTAGAAAGACTTCAAACTTACGGTGGTTTCACACTTGGATCATTTGGGAGAATTGTCCCAAAACAAGAGCATGTTTTGGTCATCTGTCCACGCACAGCTCTATTAAATGAGGGCCTGAATTGTCACTTTAAGTTGCAAACAAGAGTGATAGTGGTCAGTTTTTGAACAACTACAGTAAGAGTCTTGAACTCTCCATATGTAAAAAATACTGGTGTGTTGATCAAAAACACAATGCAATATAATAAGCTAAAAGCTAAAACTTTGGTAAACCACAGGGGGTTGGGGGATTAGTCCAGTAGTTCACTCTGCTATCAGTTCGAGGGTCAAGGGTTTGAGTCCAGCACCAGCTGTCACATGTCAATGTGTCCTTAGGCAAGACAACCCCAAACTGCTACCACTGCTGGGTCAGTGGCACTTAAATGGGTATGAAAAACTGTGGATGTGTAAGCTAATACTGATAGACAACTTAAATAGAAACTTAGAACTATAAAAGAGTCAGTCTGAGGCTATGTCCACATGTAGACAAACCTGACACACCAAATGGGCTATTCAGTAATTATTATACAGAATATTTTTGACTATAGCATTACTAGCAGGTAATTGGATGTTCTTTCCATCACGTTTATTATGGGTCAATAAGATAATGTAGTAGATGGGCCCTACTGTTATGGTGTAAAGTACAAAACGTGAGCAAATTTGTAGAATGAACTCTTGCCTTGTCATTAAGATAATGCCTTGTGTACAAAAATTATTGTAAAGACAGACCAAACAGTGAAGATAGAAAACAAAGACTGTATTTAGAGTACTGTAACCCTGTCAGCCCCCCATCTCACAACTAGATTTTAGATCGAGCTGAGCAAAAATCCAGCCAAGAGCTACCTAAGCCCATCAATGTTCTGTCCAAGCCTGGCCCGGCTGATACCCTGAACTATTCATTTTCTATACTGCTCATTCCTTTTGGGGTCACCGGATGGTCACAGGGCCACATAGAGACGGACAACCATTCACGGACACACTCATACCTAAGGGCAATTTAGAGTCACTTATTCACCTAATGTGCATGTCTTTGGTCTGTGGGAGGAAGCCGGAGTGCCCGGAGAGAACCCACGCATGCACGGGAAGAACATGCAAACTTCACATAGAAAGGCCCTGCCCGACCCGGGGATCGAACCATCGACTTTCTAGCTGCTGCGCCACTTTCCCACCCCCCGAACTATATATTTTTTTGTCTTTTTCTACATTCTAGATTTAATAATCAGGCTTGTAAATGCGATTTCCTAGCTTTTTAAAGGGATAAATCAATATGTGTGTACTGAGGCATTTCTTATACAACGAAACAAGTTGAAGTTGCTCCATACCTCTAACTTTGCACCACGCTGGGACAGCATTACTCTACAGATAATAATTTTTATTTTGCACCCTCAAGCTCCATTTTCTTGGTAATCTGTGCATTGCGTGGTACATTGCTGTACAGGTGATGCACGAAGCTGAGACGAGTCAAAGAAAGATGCACCGAGCCTGTCCTGTGGGCACTCTGAGAAAATATTTTGTGAACCATTACTTTGTGTGCATTGTATTAAGGTTTTTTTGGATTGCATATGTTATTTCCTTAAAGTCTCCAAAAATCTCTGACCTGGCTAGAAAATCTGATCAAATCAGTCCTTATGTGCAGTCAGTTTCAGTAGTGTAGTCTTTTATGCTTGTTGGGATATTCACATCATGAATTCGCAGCATAGTGATCCAACACTGCATGGTGATTGTCAGAGGCGTCAACATTTTTGTGTAGTGTGACCTTGACACACTCATTTAACTTTTAACATAATCTAAAGCTATGTAGGGCTGGAATATAGTCCTTCCTCCTTGGAGTATGTCAGTGATGAGAAATGAGTGCAAGTTTATTATTAACAAACAATAGTTGCTGCAGCACATCGCTGCCATGGAGATCCACAGGTTTGAATCTGTTCTGGTATTGTATGCTAAAGTATCTTCTGAGATCATCTGTTCTTGTTTCTTTCTCTCCCTGAAGAATTGAAGGAAATATCCTTAAAATCCCCTCTCTGTTGTGAGATTTCCTCTCCTACACATGGAGCAGCGCTTGCCTGGCGGGAGGCTGGGTCCCCTGGGGTGAGGAAGAAAAGGTTTACCTCCTGTTGGCACATTGCAGCAGCTGTTGCAGTTGACCTTCGGTCCTTGATCAAAGAGGGCTGCTTTGTCTGGTGTTAATATCAAATGATGAACGTTCAGCTCCTGCTCTGCCCTTTATTCTCTCTGCCAAACAGACAGCAGGGGCACATCGGCTCAGGCTGATTGGTATTCACACACCCTGCTGTAAATGATTTTAAGGTGATGAGATGAAGTTGGACAGTACAGGGACAACTAGCTGCTGGATTTGCCGTTGTTCATTAAGTCTTAATGAAGCTAACCTCTGTTTTATGTGAAAATTGTTGGCAGATTTCAGTAAAATGTTTTTTTTCTTTAATACAGAAACCTCAGGTAGTAACTAAGTGCCCATTAAATGAATTTTGATCAAAAATAATTGCAAATTACTGAATGTTATTTTCAGAACATAAATTTGCCACCAACAATGATGATAATAATATCATTACCTCTTCCAAGACGGTTATGTTTTTGCCACAGTTTGTCATTTATTATTTTTTGCTTGTGAGCAAGATAACTGGAAAAGAGCTCAACTGATTTTGATGAAACTTTTGGGGAATATTGGTCATGGCCCAAGAAAAAAGTGACTGTGATCCAAATCCAGATGCAGATCCAAGCATTTTTAAAATGTTTTTTTTTTTTTTTTCAGCTTGGGATATTGCGCAGTTTTCCATATTTTTAATAACTTGGCTAAGAATGCCAGAAATACCTTGGCAGAGGTTTGTGCTCTTGGAGCATGTGTAGTTTCTAAACTTTTCCAAAAGTTAATTGGTAACTGATGTGGATGATTTCACTACAACCACATTTGTTGGACAGTTACTTCCACCAAGGGAGTTGTGTTTTTGCCAGTTTGTCTATTTGTCTGTGAGCAAGATAGCTCAAAGTGTTCAACAGATTTGATGAATCTATTGGAAATGTTTGTCATGCCAAGGAAAGGTGATTAGTTTTTTTTTTTTACAATAACTCTTCTAAGAAAATCTGAAGTGCCTTGGCAGGTTGTTCACTTTGAGCATGTGTAGCTTCTAGTTGGGATGGTGTGAGAGCTGAAATACATTCTAGTGTGGACCAAACTATTCAAACTCTCTTTCACTTTAATCATGGATGCTCACAATATAATTGCGGAAGAAGCAGCACTGGCTTACGCTGTGATCTCGATTTACATCCTAACTTCAGTGATAGATGTTCAAAAGCATTTCAACAGCATCAGCTAAAGAGAAGAGAGGAGAACAGTAGCAAACAGAAGTGAATATCAAGCAGCGTCATTACATGCATAATGATTACACCGGACTAAGAAAGCTGCAGTGTTTTAGCTCTGTATCCAACAGCAGCACTAGAAGGCTGTGCAAGACACCTGGCGGTGACTGTTTTTGAGCAGATGTACTACAGAAGGTTGTTTTTAGCCATTCTATTGCGTCTCCCCTTTCCCAATTCAACCTGCTCACACAGGATGAATGGTATCGCCCCTCCCCACTCACCCTCAGTAAATTACCCTGAAGTCCGAATGAAAAACTTTTCGGGTTGTTTGAATGGGGTTTTACAGTTAATATGGCATGTCTAATAATACTAATGCTATGTACTGTTACTTTGGGCAACATTATCTTATATGTATTTTTGCTATTTTCAGAATTATGAACACAATAATAGACTCTAAGGACTTGTGGCTGCCCCTTAGATACTTTAGACTCAACTTGGAGTTACACTCAGAGACTTGACCTGGACTTGTCTTCAAAGACTTGAGACTTGACTTTGACTTGCATCAAGTGACTTGTGTCCATCACTGTGTAATACCAAGTGATAACACATATTTGTGTTCATCAGCTCCTCTGCAAACTCTTCCCCACTGTCACAGACATTCAGGAAATGTGCCTCCTATAAAATATGTGAAAGAAAAAGAGATCAGACAGTCCAGTGATGGATTAAACTGGAAAACACTACTCCTTGAAAGGGTTTTCAGATGAAACTGGACAAACAATCAATGACTGAGGTGTAATTCACACAAAGTGCCTGTGTTGGTATACATACCCACACACAAACACACACACTGCTATTTCCCTTCAGTCAAATTAAAGTCCAAGCAACCACCGTTTCATGCTGTGTGTCCAATCAATACCGCTCTGAAACTAATCACGTGAGCTGCAAACAAAACCCAACAGCATTTGTTGAGGATATGTTGGCTTCAGTTAACTTTACAGCTGCTGCTTCCCTAGCTTTCAAGAAAATGCAGAAAATGGTGTGAGTGTTTTAAAGGGTGCAAAATTTCACAAACCTCAAGCAAAACATAAAAGTAGCATAAATCAAAATCTCCATCATACATCCTACTTGTCACTCGGAAGAACTGCATTTTATTACCAAATGTGTTGTCAGGTTGTGGTACTGTTCTACTGTTTGAAACATGTGATGTCTCAACCCTGTTTGTGCTGCTTGTTTTCATCCACAATTATTTTAATTACACAGAGACAGTTGCACCATGTGCATCACTGTATAGGATTAGCTTGTGTGTGGGCTTTTTCTGAACAGATAGAGGATCAAACAATCAATCAATCAATTTATCAATGATTGAGCTCCTCCCTCTCCCTCCCTACCTCCACTCTCTATATATCTACTTGCCCCGTTTTGTTTGCTCCTGTGCTTGTCTCTGGTTCTTGTCTTGTAGGCTGCTTGGGTTCGTTGGTGCGGACAGCCTGCTGCTGTGGACTTACAAAGCTGCAGTGACTACAATTACACATATTTGGCCTTTCCTTTAGCCGCATTCTATTATCATTACAGTTCCTTAGATCAGCTTCAGAGGGATCAACAAAATTAAATACATGGTAGTTGTTGCAAACCGCACACATACATGTATATTAGTATGACCTTGACAAACAATCATGGATGAACTGCTGCTTTGGACCTGCTTGGCTCCAAGTGCTTTATCTTGCATCAACCATCAACAGAAATTACATCATTTAACATAAATTCACATGTTTAGACCAGTTAAAAACAATTAATTGGCAGTTCAAATAGATGCTGCCATATCAATCAACATCATTTCTCTTCAGTTTATACTCATTATGGATGTAATGTAATTATTAGAAGGACCTCTCTATCCATGGTTGTATTTATTACCTCCATAATAAACACCTTTACAAACATATAGACACGAGGACCCTCTTGAAAACAAGATGCCACATCTCAAGGCGCTAATCTTGAATAAATCTATATTCAGAGGAGCCGAATAATGAGTACAGATTTATGGTCTGAGTGTCCATAAAGTTTGTCGCTATCATAAATTCTCATTTAAGTCCCTTTATCTCTGCCCCCCACAAAAAGCATGACATAATTTACCATAAATTCTAACTTTTTCCAATCAATTTAACCCAATTTAATTGCAGTTCAGCTAGATGCTTCTGTATTATCATTATAGAGATCGAAAGCTAAGCTTTGGGACTGTAGCTTACGTTCAGGTTCATGCCATGTATCTCACACAGCAGCACTTCAGAAATCTCGAACATCCCTTTAAATGCACATAATGGCCCATCACTCAGGTGTGAAGTTTCTTTGGTGCATTACGTTTCCTTGTATGAGATAAAAGACAGGAATGAACAAACAGAAAAATTGTTTATGCTTGTTGTGGGTGGAGGCAAAGTTCAATAAATGGAAGATGACAAGTATTTTAAGGATAAAGTATAAAGTGAGAACATAAGATCTTCCAAAAAAAAATCAGCTTTTACACATACATATTCAACCATTTCTCAGGGCACACACAACAACAACAAATCAATTCTCCAATTATGTAGTAACTTCAGCAATAAAAATAATAACTACAATGACAACAAACCTCTAATTTAGTGAGGAAACAATTTGAACAGAAGAGTGATGATTAAAAACAAGGGTCTTTAGGGATTTCAGTCAGTCTTTCTCCACTGTGAAGAGGTACAATCCACATACTGAAAAAGTTTTTGATGACAGATAAGTTATTTCTTCATGCAACAAAAATTTTAGGTTGTGAATTCTGTTTAATCGCTTTACTTCCAAAGTTTAGAGAAAGCATGTAATTTTGACCTGTAGGACAAGGAGACGATACAGAATGTTAAGACGTCGGGGGGGTTAACTCCTGAAGCTTTCATAAATGTGTGCCTCTAACAGCAAAAGTATCAGTGAATATGTTTTTTTCCTCTTGCAATGATAAACTACTTCAATTCAGTCTTTGTGTGCAAACAAAGCCTGGAATCAAAGATGATTTTATATATTACCAAATAAATAAATAAATCAAATGTGGGTTTTTGCAAACAGCTCATTGAATTGATTGTGGATGTTCTTGCAGTGGCATTAAAAGAAAGATGGCTCTCAGCAGGAGGTTGGGAAGTCTGGCATCTTAATCTGCTTCATCTTGTTTCTTGGCACGCTGCTACCTGTGAACATGATTATTCTGTTGATTGGTTTATTCATGGAGACAGTGAGAGTCATTCTGAGGATATCAAAGGTTCAGAGTCAAACTTGTGAAGAGATGCCAACACTTTCATTCCTTCACACACAGCCTGAACCTTGTTCTGTGAGCGAGGAGGTGTTACAACAAAGACAACTGCAAGAGGACTGCTAACTTAGAGTGATAGTTAAATTAAACACAACATAAAGATGGTTTGATATGATTGCTGATGGATGGAAGCATTTTTACAGTTCTGGGTCAGGAAAAGGTCTCCCTGAGGGCAGATACAGATTAGGTATGGACACAAGGTGGTTCATGGCAGTCGATGGTGCCGCCAAAGCCTCATTATTACCCCACTGTTAGGGTCAAAATACACAAAAGCTGCATTACCTCAACTAGACATTACAATAAGAACTGTTACAACATAATTTTCTCTACAAAGCTATTTCAGGATGCAACTTATATATACATATTTAAATCACTTTGTTTCTCATTTGTTCTTGAATGTCTTTTGATCATGGCATGATGTGTTTCTTTTCGACATCTTGCAGCCTACTTTACTTTGTCAGACAGGCTCTATTTAAGTGATTTCTTAATTCATCAGGTCTGGCAGTAATCAGGTCTGCGGGTGGTCAGTGAAATTGAACTCAGCTTTCAAAAATGTTAAAATGTTAAAAAAGTTAATCACAGTTAACTCATGATTTAACAAGAGGGAGCAATTACTTTTTCACAAAGGGTCATGTAGGTTTGAAGAGCTTTTTCCCTTAATAAATAAAATCATCATTTAAAAACTGCATTTTGTATTTACTCAGTGTAAGGATTTTTCCTTCACAGTCCTAAGATTGCTCAGTGGTGCCTTTAATGGTTCTTACCAACACCTGAAATAATTCAGAATAAAGATGCAGAGAGCAGCTGGATGCAATCAAACAAAGTTTTACTTGCAGCAAGGAGAACAACAATACAGAGTGTCAAGCAGTCTGAGGTGTTGATCTGAAGCTAATACAAAGTCTTCTCTCTTTATAAGCATGCGTGTGTATGTAACATATGGGGAGGGGTGAAAGGGGTGGGAGGTGGAGCGACCTTCACTTGGGCTTTGGTCCTCTTCTTGTGCCGGCTCGAGCTGGTCTTGAAGATACACTGAGTTATAAACAAAGGTGATAAGAAGGAGCAAGGATTGGACTGTGCAAGGTCATGTAGTGTGTGTGTGGTGAAAGAATGCAGTTGCTCAAGAAAAAGTTATACAATGATGAGGATAGAGATGTTCAAATACATGAAAACACTATATACAATATGTACAAAGATCAAATCATTCTTAAAGGATAAGTTCGGTTTTTTGACACCTGTACCTTATTTTTAGGATTAAATACGCTCGTAGACTCACCCAGACAATTTTGGCGGAGCTCGGAGCCGTTTTCGAGCAATTTAGATCCATCCGACGGCGTTTTTCTCTCATACCATAGTAGCAGACAGGGGCCAGAAATCGAAGCCCCTAAATTAGACATTATCTGCTGCGAAACTCGCTCATTTCAGCTACATTTTATAAATGAATGGCCAGTGTTATCACCATGTCAGCTCAACTTCGTTGTTATGGTCATCCGGGGCTTTACAAGGATGGGTAACTTTTGGTGACGTCACAGACATGCACCGCAAGAGTGCAGCTGAGTAGAGCTGCTGTTGTTGCTAGGCTACACGGCTACACGGCTATTTTTGTGCAACATGGAGGAATATTTATCCAATGTAGAAGTGTCTGACGATGACTTTGAGTATAATGGATGCCCGTATCGTTTTGAGCCAGAATATACCGACAAGGAGCAATTTAAAAAGAGGATGCAGAGGGAAAGAGCCGAACAGCTGGCCAGAGAACAAGCAACCACTGTACGTCCACGAATGGGGGCTAACTGGTGGTGTTGTTGTGGACATTGCACGGCAATGGCAACAGAGGAGGAGTGAGTTTTCGCAGCAGATAATGTCTAATTTAGGGGCTTCGATTTCTGGCCCCGTCTGCTACTATGGCATGAGAGAAAAACGCCGTCGAATGGATCTAAATTGCTCGAAAACGGCTCCGAGCTCCGCCAAAATTGTCTGGGTGAGTCTACGAGCGTATTTAATCCTAAAAATAAGGTCCAGGTGTCAAAAAACGGAACTTATCCTTTAACACTCAGGTTATCTTGTCCAATACTAAAATTTGTGTGATGATCTGGAACATTTCAGTGTGACAAATATGCAAAAAAATATTTTTTCACAGCACTGTAGCTATTACTGTGTTTATGTTGATGTGGGAAAGTTAAAATGGGTTTGAATGTATTTTTTACTGCAATAAATTATTCAGGGAGTGAATACAACATCTCAAAACACTGCGATAAGTAAGAAAAGATAGTACATGCAAACTCCACAGAGAAAGGCCCTTACACCCCAGGGATCAAATTGGTGATCTTTTTGTTGTGAGGCATGTGCACCACCTGCATCCTGCTGCCATCATCTGATAAGATGTTAAACAGCATTTTTAGTGCATTCCTACATGTAATTTCATTTTCCATGAATGGTAATGCGATCTGATGTAATGTAACACTTATGTGAGTTATTAGTCACTGTGCAGAGGTCTTAACCACAGCAGCCTATGATCCTCTGATAAGATTTGACGTCAATTTTTCTCAGTTAAACACTCTTTTGAAATATCCTCCCACTTACCATCTCTGCTTTGGTATTAAAAATCCACTTAACAAGTTCAGCATCTCCTCTCTCTTCTTGTAAGATAGAACAATTTTTCTGCTGCTTTCATCACCTCGCATGTCCATTAGTATGGCAGCCTCGTCCAGGTCTTCATCCTCACGTCATTAACAGGCATGATGTGCAATTTCCTCAGCTGCAGGAACATAACATGTGGGTCTGTATAACAGCAGTTCATATGTCGGACATCCATGTAATGTGTGTGTGAGGGAAATTGTTGGATGTGAGTCGCTGCCTCAGATTCATCACAGCCTACTGCAGATTAGGAAACCAAGTCATTACTGGGTTGGACTTTCTCTAACGTCACTCAACATCATGAGAAAATGTGTCGTCTGTAAGTAATTTCACAAGCCAAATGAGGTTCAGAATGGTGGTATATGTTACACCTGCAGCAAAGCGGTAGAACATGGAGATTAATACCTTGCACATGGCTTTGCATCCATTTCGAACCAAACTCATCCCGACAGTGCAGGAGTCTCTGGTATTGGTGAGGTTTATCTTTATATCTTGCAGTGATTCACTTTATACAAATTGTTGGACCAGATAGGCTGACACTTGATGTAGATAAAGCCACCAGGGGAAATAACACATTTTTCATGAGCTTCCTCTGAACCCAGAGGTTATTTAGATAATTGATACAAAATGTCTGGGCGAAGATTCCCTCCTCTTTCTCTGGGTCTCTGCTGGGACTGATGTATGGTGTTAGACGCTGTGCCATGCCTGATTGTCTGGTGCAGGAGCCCCAAAAAGATTTAAAATCATTTAGTCTCCAGTCTCTGTGCCAGCAGGACCAACTGATCTAGTCTCAGAGGACACCCACATTAGTCTTGCAGCACAGCTGGATCTGCCTGAGTCAATGTCTATAATCAGACAGATTCATCTTGCCAAGCTTCAATCTACGGTGATTGTGAGCGGCCCAAAATGGCACGGCCCAATCAGCATCTTTTAGAGCAGAAAGAGGTGGGAGCTACAAGCGAGACAACAGCAGGAAGTGACTGCTCTCACAGAGATTGGCATAAATGCTAACAGCTGGGGTAGCAGTTTTATAAGACCCAGAACATATGTCTTAAAGGGAACATATCATGCAGAAACAAGATTTAATAATTACAAATAATGTTGTTTAGTGAATTGCTGACTCTAAACCTCCAGAAAATCCCACAACATGAGATCTGCTCCTGTCCCCGACATCCGGGAGCGAGACTTCCACCCCTGAAAACGTCTCATTGCGAGATCTTAGCGAGATTTCCCGCAACCTGACGTCAGGTATTTTCAGTCTCTTCTCACTGGACGAGCCTGAGAAAGCAGCTCCCCCCCGGTAATGCCTGAAGCACCGAGCTGCAGCTAGGACACGCCCACCAAGCTCAGCCGTTTATATTCTCTCCAGGACCGGCAATGTCAGGAGCAGTTTCAGTGTTTGTTTTCTGTTGTTTCCCTGAGCTATATACCTGAGAGAAGACATGTCTGGGAAGGGTCTTCATCTGTGTTTTTTTGGTTGTGGATCAAAATCACAACTATCTTCACTTCCAAAGAATGAAGACACCAGAAAGCAGTGGACAGTCCTTGTTTCCTCGGATCAGCCGCTGTCTCAGCTGTTTCTGTGTGCTCATCATTTTACAGTTTGATGCAGGATTTGCATCTCAACTGCTGCTCAAACAAGGAGCAGTTCCCTCCATAGAGACTGTCCACAGAGACCCGGAACCACAAGCGGTAAGTAATGTAATCAGAGGAAGTAATGTAAATAAGGCCATGATGTAATGTCGGGCTAATGCTAAGCTAGTTAGTGTTAGCGTTAGCGTCAGCTGTGTGGTGTAAATTCGGACTTGTAGAGCTCTTTACGACCACACGGTAGCTAAAAAAGGAAAAACTCACAAATGGTGCTTCATCCTTTGTTACTTAAACTCGTAAATAAATCTATGATGTAATGTTGAGCCAATGCTAAGCCCGTTAGCGTTAGCGTCAGCTGTGTTGTGTAAATTCAGACCTGTGGGGCTCTTTTACGACCATCTTTAATTATTGTGATGAACATGTCTTTGAAAAGGTCTGCACACCCCTCTTAGCTGCTGAGAGTAATGGGAAGCTATTGTTAGCAGTTTGACTCACTGTTGTGTGTAATCACATAACTAATGTGGTTTTTTCTACTTAAAAACTCATCTGTATTCATGGAGATGTGCATGATCGATCGGCGAATCTCATAAGTAGCCATTTTAAACATGTAATAAAGGCCAAACAAAAGTTTAATGTTAACTGCAAAGTCAATACAACGATGCCCGGACAGCCGGGGCTAGTGAACAAGTCACTTCCGTATGTCACCCCTCCGCTCCGCCTCGGCACCCCCTCCGCTCCGCCTCCGGCTCAGCCCTCACAGAACTGGCCAATCAGAGGATGAAGCACACGTAGTCTCGGTTCTCACGTGTACTCTGTCTGAATCAGAGCGTTTTGAGGGAGAGCCTGAAAAGCGGCTAGAGAGAGGCTTTTGTAAACGCGATTGTGGGGCGAAAAAGGAGCTTTATGACCTGTAAATCATACAGAAGTACTCCAAATGCATCCCAGATTGGCATAATGACAAGGAAAACAGCATATGTTCCCTTTAATTTAATGAAACACAAACAACACTGAAAGAATTTCTCAGTGGAAATATTATTTTGTGCAGCACTTCAGACATGTTTTGGTGACAGTTTGTTCTATGAAGTGGATTAAGTTTTGTATTTTACACTTTGGTAGTAGCACCCACTTACAACATTATCTAACTGAGCCATAATGATGTGATGGATAAAACAATCATCCAATCACCTGCAGGATATGCCGTTGAAAACTTCTGCCATTCCCAAACAATTTCAATTAGCTATGTACCACCACCAACCCCTTGATGACAAATTTTACAAATTTCAGAAAAGTTCCATAAATTTTGCAGTTAGATCTCAGGTGTACAAAAACACACTGAACAAATGTTTTGTTGAGTCATCCCTAAGTGTACTGGAGATTTTGTGTTCACAAGATCACATTGAAAAGCAAAGGATGAACTAGAGGCCCTGTCATCTTGACTTTTTGACCTTTGACTTTCAACATCCATGCAGATCATCCTTTTGGCATGGTGAATAGTTGAAAGGCAGGTTAAAGAAATTCCTCAAAGCACTCTTGTGGTTTTTCATTTACAAACTGACACTGACTTTGACCTTTAACTTCCAAAATTGAATCAGCAAATCCTTGAGTAATAACTAATATTTCTGTTCAACAGAAATCACTTCGAGAGTTCTTAAGATATTTTGTTCACAACCACAGGAAAATCACAAAATTTCACTTGTTTAGCCGTGAATTTTGTGAGCCAGTCAACAAATTTTAGACAATCCCTTGAAGATTCTCTGCGATAACAACTTCACAGGATGTGACCCATTAGGACAAACAAATAACACAAAAACATGTCTCTAGGCTTAGCTGTCACCAGTGTGGAGGCTTATAAAACAATTAGCTGCATCATTTTAGCTTAGATACATTAGAAAGTCCCAATTCATTGATTTCTCAAAACATCTGTTCATGTGTAGCCATGTGTGGTGTGATGTAATAAAGAGGAGTTTGATATTTCAGACTGAAAAATCAGTGACCTTAGGCAGAAAATGTTCACAATGGCTCCCCCAGTGTGCAATAAATTACTCTCAATGGAGAAATAACCTTGTTATAGAGGTAAAAGCCCTGTAAAATGGTCAGCTTCTGAGCCTCTTTTTTGTTTTTAGGTCAAACTTAGGCATCAATGTTAAGGTCAGACACTTCTGTAAACGCACAAAATCTCTCAGTATTGGTTTGAATCTTTTATCTCAAACATTTTGCTCAGCATGAGTTCATTTTTGTTCTTAACCGGATCCATTTTAGGTTAGAAATGCATTAGTTTGCCTTCCCCCCATGTTTCCTTGTGTGAAAGTGGCATCAATTAGTCAAAACTGATGGCTTTTAAGAGTGCAGTCCCTCGTCCTCCTAGCCCCGAGTCAATGAGAGCAACTGCTGCTGTTTTCCTCAAATATTCATGAAACATCTCAATTCTGATCATGTGAAAGGCCTAAGCCAAAGCGTGGAAACAGCATCTGATTGTCACGGGTCTGTTGAATTATTAAATGACCTTTCTGTGATAAAAGACAGATATGCTAAACCAAATTATTTAAACTAACCTTGATAAATCACAATGTTGCCGTTTTATGTAGAAGCTGAAATAGGCTGTGCATGTTTGTAAATGCTTGTCAAAGTGGGTATTAAATTATTCTATTATGACAGAAAGGGTGGTCTATATACAAGCATAGCTCGTATATAGACCTAATAAATCACTCCATGCCTAAAGACCCCTGAAATCCACCTCATATCCATACGTCTTCATGCATCATGTGTGTCATTCAGGAGTGAGTTATTTCCAATGTTTATCTAAACAGCATAAAAGATCAGACCAGCCTTTTTTAAGAGGTCAAAAACCATCAATTATTTGAGGAGGAGCATCAAATCTGCAGTGAGAAATTGGCCAACTGGCCAAATTTTACCTTTAAAAAATTAACTGCAACTGTAAGAGGGATCTCACGGATGTTCAACGAGAACAACTGTTCTGAAAATTGTGATGTGATAGTAAAAACAAATGTCTGGAGAAAGGCGCAAGGGACATATTTACTTTCATTAAACTTGTTTTACTCATGCACAACAGAACACACAATCCACAGATATATATCGGAGCATTTGTTGATAAGTTCAGTCATGTTTATAAGGGGACAGAGGGTCAAGGGACACACACTTCAAGATCCTCACGCAACACAGGGCGACACTTTAATGTTTGTATACATACTAATGAGTACCACCAGTAATGCAACATGTGCAATAAATTAAAATATTTATATGAACTGAATTAAATAGATGGACACGCAGGGGGAGGGGGCCATAAAGACGTATGAAGTCCCCCTTCCCCCATCCCAACCATACACA
Source organism: Cetoscarus ocellatus (assembly GCA_037902135.1). Lineage (NCBI taxonomy): Eukaryota > Metazoa > Chordata > Actinopteri > Labriformes > Labridae > Cetoscarus > Cetoscarus ocellatus. Next base: position 797,571 of record JBAMNC010001828.1, read on the forward strand.
CTCACACTGTCCCCTCCTGTGGGGACTGCAGGGATAGAGAACAGAGCAAATGACTACAGCTAACAGTTATTTGATGTACAAAGAACTGATCCATCGTAAACATGAACATGTCTGACCCTGTTGGATTTTAATAATTACTGGGGTTACACTTTGAGGTTAGACTTTTACACATATGGAAGTCTCTGTTTGATTGTTTCTAATATCTGGAAAAACAACAACAACAACAACAACTTTAATCTAAGCAAACACATTTAATGCAGTGTTCTGTGTTTGTGTTCTTTGAGTATGCTGGCACAATAAAATGAAAGGAATTAAATGACTCAGCTTCAGACCAAACATTAAATGCTGGGTTTAAAAAACAAAGCACCAGCTGCCCGGCACGTCGCTGATTAAGAGGGAGTGAGAGCTGAAAGTCTCGATTTGTTTGATCAATGTTGCTATCTAATTTCCACATCAACATAGCAAATTTAGACAACAGAACTCAAAGCGCTGTGCACCGTGTGCTTTAGCCAACACACTCCCCAGTGTCAAAATAGGGCCCTATATCTTATTTGTCATAATATCAACTACTATGTAATAAATTAGCCTTCTCAAAGTGACCTTTTAGCAACTTACTGCAGACATCATTGTAATAGAAAAATTACACACTCTTGACTTGCAAATATTTTGCCAACAGGGGTCAGCTGATTTATGAAAAGCCACATTTATCAGATAATATTGTAATACTGAGTCTTGTTAGTTGATATAGTCTATTACTCACATCTTCACCAGTTGGCTTCACAACCCTCTGTATTTTAACAAATAAAGGTTTTTATTGAGGACAGCCCCTAGCAAAGACAGTCACAAAACCTAATTCTTGAACATTGCTGCTTTAGTACAAACATTCAACACTGCACTATTATGTTAAAATCAACATGTAAGTGTTTTGACAGAGTAGGACATGTTGTCTAAGAGGCTGTTTACACGACTCCGTTTCCACCTGAAACGCAAAGGTTTTTCCTTTGCGTCTTCAAAAACGATCTGCGTTCAGACGGAGACTCGAAAACGCTGTAGTGTGCATGCCAGTCCAGTAGATGGCGATGTAGGCTTGCAGAGAAAAAGTGCAGTTACAACACACTTATGAAGAAGAAAAATTTCCACAAACAACAATGGCGAGCAGACGCACGAAGACGCAGGAGTGTCTTGTCTGGACAACAGATCTGTCGGGACAACAAATCTGTCTGCATAGTTTTGTCTGGATAACAAACTGAGCACGGGAAGCAGCACACATGTTACCCGGGAGACGGCCGAAGCTGTTGTTGTTCCTGGTATGCGCACGCAGCCTTCATGTGAAAGAGTACTGCGCATGCGGTGACGTCAGCATTTCCCCCTGAAACAATGAATCATGTTTACATGAGACCGGGTGGCGGAGCGTTTTGAAAACTCTCCACCTTGGACCCTGGTTTTAAAAGTTTGCAGATTCAGGCGCTCCAGGCACCGTTCTCATGTAAACGGGAGGCTAAAACGCAATGAAAACTCTTCGGATTCGGCCGAAAACGGAGTCGTGTAAACACCACCTAAAAGTTAATATAGCATCCTCTAAATGGCTTATATTACCAAAATCAAAATGACTATATTTTCCTGGAGAGCAGATCTCCCTTAAGCGATGACCCTCACTGAAACTAAAATTATGAAACCCTGGCTTTCCTGTAAGTGAGGGTTTTTAATCTTGCATGTGCTTTATCCTGGAAGTCTTCTCATTTGATAAAATGACACATCAGGAAGAGTAACACAAGGCCGGAGTCGTTCTGAACAAGAAGTGTGCTTAAAGGTGGAGATGAAGAGTGGCTGCAGGATGATTAATAAGACAGTTGCGAGCACTGTCTTTTGCTTTCAATTGCTCCCTGCTCAGTGAGGATCAGAAATTACACAGGAAAATTGTTTGTTTTATTGCTACTATGGAAAGGTTGGGTAAAAGATCATTTGAATACAAATACCAACCAAATTAAAAAGGAATTTATCCTTTATAACCAAACAACAAAGAAATAAATGAAAAAGAGAGGTTTTCTTTCTAGATATTCAGGTTTAGCTCTGTCAGGGGGTGTCTTTGTGAATGCTCTAAGTTAAATTCACACAATTACACACAAGGAATCCAAGAAACCTCTCACATACTGCAGGGCTCATTTATTGCACCAAGCCAAAAGCCATGCAGTGTGTGAGTCATTTTTTTTCAGTTCTTTGTCTTCGTCTCATTCAGCTCAGCACCTACCCACTTTGGTCTGGATGTGCATGTTTCCTTTTTCTTTTACATAATAATACACAAACATGGGTTCAGGATGTCCAAAAATCTTCATAATTTTAGGGAAAAAGTTACAGTTCCACAATCACAAAACAATAAAATCTTTATAAGTCAATTTATCTTTGATATCCATTTGTCATTAACTTTTTTTTTTTTTTTTTTAATATTTTTGGAAATCTATTTCTTGGCCTTTTTGGCATTTTATTGTATGGCCTAAGTGTAAGTAAGAAATTATGGGAAAAGAGGGAAGAATGACATAAAGTAAAGTACCAACAGGTCAGACTTGAACCTGAAGTGGCCACTTAAAGGGTCAACATCCTTTGTGTATGGAGCATCACTTCACTGCTATGCTGACTGCAACCGTTATTCATTGTTTTAAACCCACGATACAACATGTTAAAGATCAACTTTTTTGCTTTTCTTGTTTCTTAAGAAGGATACACTTTCATATGCATCTTTTCAAAGATCTCATAATGTCCTCCTTTCCAACCAGTTCACGCTGGTCTCAGATGCCCCCCACCCCCAGAATACATTTTAAAGTTTCTCCCCTAAACATACCATCATAAATTCAATTTTGGCATGCCTAGAAACCCCTCTGCTTCATCCCTGCTCAAAATAGGCTGTTTTGATGTAAATGTTCCTGAGATGTTTCTGAACATGACCCTTTCAGGAGTGGACGTAGATTTGATTTTGCAGCATTTAATTGTAGTTTTACATTAATCTAAACATGTATCAGCAACATCTAAGTGTGTTATTGTGAAATTGTAGTATGGTTCTGTCTACTGCGCACAATATATGCTCAAAGATTTAACATACCTGCTTTATAATCACTGAAACTTAGTAGCCAGTAAATTTCTTTTAGATGGTTTGTCCACAATGGACTTTTTTTTTTGTCTGAAAAACATCTTAAAGTGTTTTTTTTTTTTCAAAATGTGAGACCTTTAAAGTCAGAGAGAGAAGAATATTTGATTTTACCACACATAAATAAAAGCACCTGCTGTCTTTTGTTCTTAAGACATGCAAATCTCAAGTTCAGTCACTCAGCTTGTTCTGGTTAAATCGCATTGATCATCAGCTCACCCCTACAGGACAAGAAACTGACTCACACTGATCAGAACTACACTTTCAACTGTTAGGATTTAATGTGGGAACACTGAGGCTCCGTGTTTGGATTTTCATGTTGAATTAACCGCTCCGGTGGATCGCTGACCTTCGTCTTGTGAGAGGATCGAAGCCTCTCTTGATTCTTCTCTCCTGCCGGGAGCCCCATGGGCCCCTCAGCTGGTTAAACATAGCTGGGATCACGCAGGAAGAAAGGCTGAGGTTAGCTTTGATGGCACTTTTCATTTCTCTGTGCAGCAGTCAGCACTTTGAGAGCCTCAGGGAAAATGGATCGTGGCACATGTTGCTCACCCTGCTTGAGTTGAAACGACAGCTCTGTCATTTATCAGAGGAGCCGCGGTAGGAAGTTCTGAACTCTCCACGGGAAGACGATCAACCATACAGATATAACCTCCTTTGTCTTTTCTCTCACAGTATACAAAGAACTTTAATTAATGCAGCATGTGAGCAGCTTCACATGAAACACTTCTGTGAGTAGATCCAAGACTTAAGGTATATCAAGCAGAGAAGAAGGCTGGCTTCTTGTTTTTACAGGGATAACCTGTAACCTTTACATTGTTTATGCCACTGGCATATGAAACTGGCGGGTGAACAGGCACACATGCTGCTGCAGTGGTCTGCATGAGAAAAAGAGATGGGAGCTTAGGACTGTAGTGACTGTCAAGGACTCAACAAGCTTGGTCAGATCTGGATAGAGAGAAAGGATATTTTGCTCCACTTCCAACATGTTTTGCCAAGAGTTTGTCTTACCAAGTGGCTCACATTCTGTCCTTCACACAGCAACATTAGCTCCCACTTACTACATTATCTGATTGGAACAGAATGAATGTGATTGAAGGAAAGATTGTCAAGTCACCTGCCAGATATGCTTTGGAAATGTCCTATCCATTTCCAAAAGCTTTCTACGGGTGCTTTCCTAGATGGACTAGGGAAATATTGAATGGGCTATCTGGTTTGTCAGGTTAGTTTCACTGTGACGGAAAAAATAATTTCATCTGATGGCTACAGAATGAACAATAAAGAAGTTGCTGCAGTGCTAGCACTATTAACAAACCCCCCAACAATGTGTGTGCTGGATTTCTCCCGTCATGCAAAACAGAATAGAACATACTCCTGTGTATTTTTTTCCAGGTTGGGTCAGCTTGGAAAACTGTGAAATTGTCAGTTATTAACATAATATACTCAAATCCTCCCCTTCCTTTTTTTTTTTTTTTTTACAGATGCAGCTGCTTCAATTTTGCCTTCCACGCTAAAAGCTTGCTGAGGATTTTAGAATTGAGGACCAGTCAACAACAAACTCCGCGAGGTGTATTCTTTACACAGAAAACCAATGTTCTGTCTCACAGATAAATTTCATATAATAATAATAATAATAATAATAATAATAAAAAGCACATCTCTAAAAGTGGTCTTCCTGATTCATGCTAACAATCCCAGAATATTTGCGAGTAGCTCTCAGAACAAATCAGGAACTCTTTTCAAAAAGGTTTTTCTCTCTTGTAATGGAATGTTTTTTTCCACAAAACTGGAACACTGGTTTTCTGTTTAGTATTCACCTCTTGGAGTGCAGATTTTATTCAACAGAGTCCTCAGTTTAAATAACAGTAAACCATGAAGGTGGGTGAAGGTGACTGAGTCACTCCATATTATTACACACTTAGGTTTTGACTCATCATCAGTTGTTATGTGTAGTTCAATTCAATATAATTACATAAAGCTTTATTTATTTCCAAGCAGCAATTCAATGGCACTTAGAGCAGGAGCATGGCAAAAGCTGACGGGGGCAAATGACAGTGCAAAGTATGCTTAGAAAGTATTAAATATATATGCATATCTTCTTAAAATAAAATAATAATAATAATAAAAAACTCAATATAAAGTAAATGGTCATATAACATCATAATAGAGCTATATACCTTGGTGAGCTTTAAAAATTTAATAAGTTGTGCTGAATGATCTGTACTAAAAGAGAGTAGCTTAGAGCCACCTGCAGTGAAATTTACCATACTATAGATTTGGCTTTTTCCACTGAATCTAAAGAAAGAAAATGGCCGATGGGTTTGAAATCTGTCTTTAACTCCTTAACACTGGGGTTGTCAATTGGGTTGTGAATGTGTACGCGAGTTCGGTTTCAGCCAGGAGCCAGTTTGCCACGTGTCTTTCCCCGCTCTTTCATTTCCCTTCTTGACCCTATCCATTGTCTTCACACTATCAATAAAGGCAAAAAAAGCCCCCAAAAATAAGGCTAAAAAAGAAAACTCCCTTTTAATCTCTGCAACCCCACCTTCCCTGACAATGTGATTTATGACGAGGTCACCTCCTGGTTTAGCAGTTTGCTATGTTTCATAAACCACTGAGCTGCTCCCTCTGGAAGCATGCAAAGGTTAGCAGACTGCAGCCTTTTGTAATGTTGCAGGTAGGGGAATTTTTCATTAACAAGCATAAAATGTTGGTGTCCTGCTTTTTTGGGTTTATTCAGAAATGATCATTATTCAAAACCCATTCGTTGAGGTTAAATAACGGTTATGTGCAGCAGTAGTGCAGGAAAAAAGAAAGGGGATATGGTTTCTACCCTCTTTGTGTGTTTCTGTGTGCTAACAAGCTCTGCTTTCATCCAGCTGCAGACTGGGGGCTCAGTTTGACAGATGTGGAATATAAAATCAGCTCCGGGCAGTAAAATGAATGAGACTCATCTATAATGTCCCCTCTGTGAATATGTACAGAAACATTCATCCATATAATCTGATTCAATTTATTACCGCTAAGTATGAGGGGAATTCATTTTAATGTGGATCTATATATTGTATGGCTACAATCACCCCCAAGGAAAGCTGGGATCATTATCTGCTCATGCCTGCGAGTCTGTATGTGTGAGAGGGAGTGAGAGAGAGTGTATGTGTGTTAAAAGGGCAGCTTGAGGTTGACTAAGCTCGGTAACAGAGGCGTTGGCACGCTGGTTTGGCGCCTGCAGAGCTCCTGTGTGATGAATGGGGTTTACAGGGCCTGAAGACAAGGGCTGCAGCCAGTGACATGAGATGCGGAACATGGATTTATCTACAGCTACAGAAAAATCAATTAAACATCACTAGTGTGTGTGTGTGAGCGCGCATGTTTGTGAATGCATGTGTGTGTGGTGTGAACCAACAGGGACAGAGGCAAGGAACTGAGGCTAAAGTCATCCCAAAAGTCACCCAACCCAAACTTTTCATCCCTCACCAAATTCCTGACACTAAACCTACAGCAGCCAAGTGTGTATTTGTTTAGCAGTATTTGAGTCTGGATTGGCCTTCTTAGAGCACCAGATGGGTGGGCTGCACCAGAGCCAAAGACGATATCAGTGACAGTCTGCCTTGGATTGTTATCAGTGAGGTGACCAGTGTGTGTCACACCTCAAAATAAAGTTACAATCTAGGCAGGAAGAATTATAAAGCTTTCATCACAAGCTTTAAACAAACCTTCATGTTTCAACCCAGATGCAAATAGTAGTGCTTCAGTTAATGTTCAGAGTATGAAAGGCAATTAAACTCTCCCCGGGGTCGCCTGCACCCCCAAGCACAAACATTCACTTTATTTTCTTATATCTCTGGATCTGGATCCGAACAGTGGATCTTATGAGGATGCTCATTCTTTTGTCAACCTACAAGGGTTTTCAAGTCAAATATATCGCTTGCAGATTTTCTTAATCCCTGTAGTCACAGATACTGATTGCCCTTCTAAATCTTTGAAATCCAGTCTCAAAGTCTGAGTTGATCAGCTAAGCTAATCAAGCCATACAGTGCTACAGTGCTACACCACATATGCATGTCCTTTGTAGTGAAACGTTTGAGGTCCACTTGGCAGCATTGTGGTTCAGGTTGGTGAGTAAAATGAGTATTTGACTAGGCTAAGTGCATGATGTGTTTAAATGTAACGTAAAAAGTGGAGATTTAGATTTTGACTGAACCTTGAACAGATAATGCTGAGTGGAAGTGAAGATGTTTTTGTTGGCAATAAGAAACATTAACTAAGTTTCATTATGTAAGTGAGTTAATATTTTTTAAATTTATTGCCTTTTATTATTAGTCTAGACCTGCTTTGAAAGATGATTGCAGCTTCAGGTCAGCTTTGACAATAGAATAAAATAGACTTTATTGTCATTGCATGCTGTACATTCAACAAAATTAGTTTGAGCGGTCTACCATAAGTGCAGAACAAATAAAAGAGACATTAGAAACACACAGAATCAACCAACTATGTAAAATTATAAATATGATAAAAATGATCCAGCAGGTTCAAATAAAGTGACCTGAACATATTGCACTATGCCCACAGGACTAATTGCACATTTCGTGGCTTAACAGTCTGATGGCCCATGATAGAAGCTGTTTTATAGTCTTTTAGTCCTGCTTTTAATGCTTCTGTATCTCCTGCCGGAGGGCAGGAGGTTGAAAAGACATTGTCCAGGGTGAGAGAGGAAAAGATCTTTTTGGCTTTGCACAGACAGTGGGAGGAAGCTATGTCATCCAGGGAGGGTAGGGAGCAGCCCCTGATTTTTAGTGACACTGAGCTTGGCATGATGGAATTACCTGATTATATACTTTGAATCAGGCAGATCCAGCTGCACTGCAATGTTAGTCTGAAGCATATACTCATGTATGGCTGTTAAATATGTCTATTTAGAAAAAAAAATGAACCAATGTGCTTATACTTTTTTAGGGCTCCTGTTGTCATGGACCCTTAGAATTTAGCCCCCCCCCCCCCCCAAATACTGATGATTTCTGTGTTTGCATAGTAATACTTAAATTAAATTAAAGTTAACTAAATTAAAGTATTAAATCTTGACTTCACTCTTTTAGTAACTTTATGGGTAGTCTTGGGGGTAGAAAGGGGGGCATGATAGAGAGTAATGGAGTGAGGCTGAGTTGTGATCTTCAATAACCCATGTCAGTCTGTCTGATTTCTACCTCGTCCTGAGCCAGACCAGCAAACTGTTTTACCCAAACCAAACCAAATCTAAAGGCCAAACATCATTCATCAATCCAGGCTGCACTCAAACTCAATAGAAAGAGAGTTATGAAGATTACCTGCCTCGCTGATCACATGGTTGTGTGACATGGGGTTAAACTCTGCCTTAGTGAAACTTTTTGCTTTCTACACTTACAAAAAAAAAACAAAATCAGCGGGTAAACTTCATGAAAAGCTTTAAGGAACTAAACTCTGCAAGCTTCTTTTAATGACAGCAATTTTTGAAATCATTGTCTCTGTTTCAGCGGCTGTTGTGCTGTTTTTGAGTCAAATTATCCTGGAGTAACAGCTGGTAATAACTGCTGAGGAGGTTATTTTTAAGTCTTTCCTCTTGGAATCCTGGCGCTGTGATATTATGAGCAATTATTTGTGGTAATGAGGTCAGAAGGAGGCCGTGGCACGCTGAGGGGAGAATCACAGCCCTCAGCGACCCTGCTGGGAGAAGCTCACCTCTCCACTCATTATTGGCAGCTCTGCAGAGAAATGTCAAAGAAACAAGGCTGAGATCCTCATGTGTCAGGGCTCTGTCTTGTAAATGTTACTTAAACCAAATAAATGTTGTCTGCTGCGGCTAAATCTGTCATTCAGCAGGCTTTCTCAGTAGCTTTCCATTTGGAACAAGACTAATCAAACAAAAACCTGTTCGCCCGGTAGGTAACACTCCCAATTAAGACAAAAAGAGCACTTTTACTCCAAACTCCCACTCGCTGAGCTGTTTGACCTGACACCAGAGCGACTGTTTCATATGGAGCCCCTAAAGGGACATTGGCAGAAAAAACCTAAATGAAGAGTTTCCCGTTCGCACATGAAACTATCTTGTGCTTACGAGAAACCGACAGTGCGTGTGCATGTGAGATTCCATGTCATTGACTTGGACTTTCCGGGTCAATAACACATCAATGAAACAACGGAGCTACTAACCCGCCCCCTATTTTTAATCACTGTCATGAAGACTGAACTACAAGCTTATTTTCCTTAAAACGAGCCGTCCTCTGAGCCAGACAACTTCAATCTGCCTCAGCACGCTGCTGGTGGTGGCTCGACAGCTAAGGGACCATCAGAAAGTTACCACTGCGAAAGAATGCTATGAAAGAAAAGTTAACAACTTCATCATGAAGAGATGTGACGCCTTCAGAAACACAGTACAAAGAAATAGCCTTATGCTATTTATACTACATGAAATTCATAAAAGAATATCTTACAGGGTTTTTTTGATTGAAAATAAAGCCAATGCCATCAAATTTATGAGGTCTACTGACAAACTGATCATAAAATGTAAATGTTGATCTCAGATATTAGAGGTATACATATTAATTAACATAATTCAATAAAAAAAAACATATAAATTAGAACCTATTTCTCTAAAGTGAGAGCTGTTGTATAATCTAGAGGGGATGTTTGATCATCAGGCTGAGTCTGGTGTCACGACAGTTAACAACAGTACAGTTGTTACAATTTTAATAGTCAGTGCCTATAATTAACACCATTCAATATAAAAAATTACACAAATTAAATCAATCAATCAATCTTTATTTGTATAGCGCCAATTCATAACAAGTGTTATCTCAAGACACTTTACAATAGAGCACAAAGCTCTTCATATTATGGATACACATATATGCATAGATACATATATACATATAAAAATACACATATACATATATATACAAATATATACATCCAACACCCAACATGAATCCATATAGCCAATCATGAATCCCTCCATCGTGGCGGCAAGAAAAAACCTTCTGTTAAGCAGCAGGAAATCTTGAATGTGGACCCCAGTCTCATGATGAACAGCAAATCCACACGATGCTGTGTTGGGTGTGTGGGCAAAGGGAGGGAGGTAAGTGGAGACAAGTGGATTAAAGTAAGAACTAAAGCTAGTGACAGATCAAAGGACCAATCATAGACCTGTCGCCGTCAAATTTGTTTCTGCTGCAAACAAATTTATTAGAGGAGGGTCCTCATGTCTGTGTGGATGTGGTGAAAAATTTATAGAAGTATAATCAATAAAAGTCTTACTGGAAGTAAGAACTTATGGTAGTGACGAACTCATGGGTGCCCAGACCACAAGTGCATCCCTACCATATTTGTCTCCGTTAAGTAAAAATGTATTAATGGTAGACCTCTTGAGATGTGACACCTCATTTTCAAGAGGGATCTCATGTCCATGTGGAGCTAGAGATAGTTACTATAGATGTATCAACCATGGATAGAAAGATCATGCTAATATCTACATTAACAGCTATAATGATTATGAACTGGAATGAGATGGCCAAATATGTGTTATGTCTGTAATTGTAGTTATTGAGGCTTCGTGACTCCACAGCAGCAGGCAGTCTCCACCAAGGATCCCAGGCAACCTAAAAGACAAGAGCCAGAGACGAGTACAGGAGCAAACAGAAAGGGGCAGAGGCAGATATGGAGACAGAGTGTGAGAGAGAGAGGGATAGAGCCCAATGTGCCAGATCCCCCCGGCAGTCTAAGTCTATTGCATCTTAACTATGTGTCTAAACTATGGACTAGAGGAATGTTTTAAGTCTAGCCTTAAAGGTAGAGAGGGTGTCTGCCTCCCGAACCGTGATCGGTAAATGGTTCCAGAGAAGAGGAGCCTGATAACTGAAGGCTCTACCTCCCATACTACCTCTAGAGACTGATGGAACCACGAGCAGGCCTGCATTTTGGGAGCGTAATGTTCTAGAGGGGTTGTACGGCACTACAAGCTCTTTGAGGTAAATTGGTGTCTGTCCACTGAGAGCTTTATAGGTGAGAAGAAGAATCTTGAATTCTATTCTATATTTAATGGGAAGCCAATGCAGAGAGGCTAATACTGGAGTAATGTGGTCTCTTCTCCTAGTTCTAGTCAGCACACGTGCTGCAGCATTTTGGACCAGCTGAAGCGTCTTAAGCGACTTACTGGGACAGCCTGAAAGAAGAGAATTACAGTAGTCCAGTCTAGAGGTAACAAAAGCATGGACAAGCTTTTCAGCATCGCTCTGGGACAGGATAGGCCTAATTTTAGCGATGTTACGAAGATGAAAAAAGGCTGTTTTTGAGATTTGCTTTATGTGACAGTTAAAGGATAGATCCTGATCGAATAGAACCCCAAGATTTCTAACAGTTGTGCTTGGCGTCAGGCTTATGCCATCTAGGGCAGTTAAATCATTAGAAAAGGTTTCTCTAAGGTGTCGAGGGCCCAGCACAATGATCTCTGTCTTGTCTGAGTTAAGGAGAAGAAAATTTTGGGCCATCCATGTCCTAATGTCCTTTAGACACGCGTCTAGTTTAGATAACTGATTTGTCTCACCTGGCTTCATTGATACATACAGCTGAGTATCATCAGCGTAACAATGAAAATTAACGGAGTATTTCCTCATGATATCACCGAGGGGAAGCATATAAATGGAAAAGAGAATTGGACCTAGCACAGAGCCTTGAGGAACTCCGTAACTTACTTTAGTGTACACAGAGGACTTGTTGTTCACGTGTACAAACTGGTATCTATCAGATAAGTAGGACTTAAACCAATTTAAGGCAGTCCCTGTAAACCCAAGTAATACCTCTAATCTCTGTATAAGAACATCATGATCAATGGTGTCAAAAGCTGCACTAAGATCTAATAAAACAAGTACTGAGAGAAGTTCCTCATCTGAAGCTGAGAGTAGGTCGTTAGTTACTTTAACTAGAGCAGTCTCTGTGCTGTGATGAGCTCTAAATCCTGACTGAAAGTCCTCAAAAAGGCTGTTGTCTTGAAGGAAGTCACATAGCTGATTAGCCACTACTTTCTCCAGGATCTTTGAGGTAAATGGAAGGTTTGATATAGGTCTGTAGTTAGCCAATGTTCCCGAATCGAGGTTAGGTTTTTTAAGGAGAGGTTTGATTACAGCTACTTTAAAAGACTGTGGCATGTAGCCTGTTGATAGAGATATATTTATTGTCTCCAGCAGGGATGGACAAACTAGGGGAAAGACCTCCTTGAGCAGTTTAGTTGGGATCGGGTCTAAAAGGCAGGTAGATGGTTTGGAGGAGGAGACAAGAGAATTTAGCTCCTGAAGGCTAATTGTAGAAAAATGATCTAACGCAGGTCTGACTACAAGTAATGGTACGGTAGGTTCAGGTGAAAGCAGGGAGTTGCTAATTTTATCTCTAATTTTATCATTAAAAAAGCTCATAAAGTCCTCACAGCTGAGAGCTAGAGGAATCACAGGCTCAACAGAGCTCTGACTCTGTGTCAGCCTGGCTACAGTGCTGAAAAGGTACCTAGGGTTGTTTTTATTTTCTTCAATTAGTGAGGAGTAGTAGGCAGCTCGAGCATGTCGTAAGGCTGTCATGTAGTTATTATGACTTTCCCGCCAAAGTATACGTGACTCCTCCCTTTTATTGGAGCGCCATATTCTCTCTAATTTACGGGATGCTTGTTTAAGTTCACGAGTTTCAGGAGTAAACCAAGGAGCTGCCCTCTGACGTTTAATAGTTTTTGGTCTCAGTGGCGCAATTGAGTCCAAAGTGGATCTTAGTAGACTGGCAGAGTCGTCGACAAGCTGATCCAGCTGAGAGGGGCTATAGCTAATATCACAGTTATCAGTTGGCCAAGTTATTGAGTTTAAGGCAGCAGGAATCGCTTCTTTAAATTTAGCCACGGCACCATTGGACAGATATCTACTCTTCACAATTTTGTTACAAAACACAAAATCCTCTAAGAGGATGTTAAAAGTTAGTAAGAAGTGATCGGATAATAAAGGATTCTCAGGAAAAACTTTTAGTCTATCAACATCAAGGCCATATGCTAGAACCAAATCAAGAGTGTGGTTGAAATGATGAGTAGCTTCATGAACAGCCTGAATAAAACCAACAGAGTCTATTAAGGACATAAAAGCTGAGCTAAGGCTATCACTTTCTTTGTCAACATGAATATTAAAATCACCTACAATAAGTATTTTATCAGAGCTAAGGACCAAGTTTGATACTAACTCAGAAAATTCTGATAAGAATTCAGAATAAGGGCCTGGAGGACGGTAAATTATCACAAATAGGACAGGCTGGCAGGTTTTTGAGTCAGTATGAGATAAATTTAGAACAAGGCTTTCAAAAGAGGAGTAATTAGCCTTTGGTCTCGGATTGATTTGGAGACAAGAATGATAAATAGCTGCTACACCACCACCACGGCCTGTGTCGCGGGGTATATGAGTATTTGAGTGACTGGGAGGAGTGGATTCATTTAAACTGACATATTCCTCCTGGCACAGCCACGTTTCTGTTAGACAGAGTAAATCAATGTGATTTTCTGATATAAGGTCATTCACTAGTAAAGATTTGGATCTCAGTGATCTAATATTTAAGAGACCACATCTAATTATCTGATGTTTTGAAGCTTCTACATTTGAGGTTTTGATTTTAACCAGATTTCTATGACTGACACCTTTTTTATTTTTTTTTGTGCTAACATCTATGTGACGTTTGGGTCGGGGGACAGACACAGTCTCTATAGAATAATATTCATCACTACTACAACTGTCATAGCAGTCACCATAGTGATGAACACAACTGTCATAACAGTAATGGGTGGATAACTGTCCTAAAGCAAGCGCAGAGGAGCGTGGAGGACTGCAGCTCTGCATCATGGTCTCATCTATGAGAGGTCATAAGTATGACTCTGCCATGTTTTTAGAAAGGAGAGATGCTCCAGCCAAAGTAGGATGGATGCCATCTCTTCCTATCAGACCAGGTTTTCCCCAGAAGGATGTCCAATTATCAATGAAGCCCACATCGTTTGCTGGACACCACCTTGATAGCCAGCGGTTGAATGATGACATGCGGCTATACATGTCATCACTGGTCAGATTTGGTAAGGGGCCAGAGAAAATTACAGAGTCCGACATTGTCATGGCAAATGCACACACTGATTCAATGTTGATTTTGGTCACTTCTGACTGGCGACGTCGGGAGTCGTTCGTGCCGACATGGAGGACTATCCTATCAAATTTACGTTTACTTCTTGCAAGCAGCTTCAAATTTGACTCAATGTCGCCTGCTCTGGCCCCTGGGATGCACCTAACTATGCCCGCTGACTTCGCTGTATTCACGTTTCTGACTATGGAGTCACCAATTATGAGAGTTTGTTCCCCGGCGGGCACGTCGCCGTCACCGAGGGGAGAAAACCTGTTGGAAACATGAACTGCATGATGGGGTACCGAGTGGGTCTTCAACTTACGGCTATGCTTGCCACGGACAGTGACCCAGTCATTACCAGCCGGGGGAGAAGCTGAGCTAGTGCTAGCATGACCCGCACTGGCTACGTCCTGCTGGCTAGTAGCTATGGCTACATAAGAGGGTTTAGGATCAGTGCGGAGCCGCTTCTCCAGATCAGTGACCCTCGCCTCCAGGACTAAAAACATGCTACACTTCAGACAATTACCACTATTGCTAAAGGAGGACGAGGAGTAGCTGAACATCTGACACATAGGACAGGAGAGAACAGGAGAGGAGAGAGAAGCCATACTAAACGGCTAAATGCTAGGCTAGGCTAAGCTAAGCTAAGAGAAGAAGAGAGTCGAACTGAACTACACCGCCTCAGAGAAGCGATAGTGCTTGTGCTAAACTTTAAACTAAAATTTTGTCTTTTAAAGTCTATTATATAAGTTTATTCTTGATTTTTAAAATTGTCAGAGGAAAGTCAAATTAAAAAAAAAACAAAAAAACAAGCTTTAAATGGATAAATGAATGTAATAGTATAACACTTTTGCTGCAGAATTATCATCTGCACACCCATAATGCAAATACATTCCCAAAGGAGCTCTTCAGGATTGAGATGTGTTGACTGTGGAGGCTACTGGAGTACCGGGCCCTCATAGTCATGTTCAAGAAATCAGCTGAAGAGGATCTGAACTTTGTGACCTGTTATTTTTCCTGCTGGAAGTGGCCATCAGAGGACAGATACATTGGTCATATAGGGATGGACATGGTCAGGACAAGCGCCAACCTCTGGGACTGAAAACTGCTGCTCCTTGGGTGTCTGATTAAGACTGGCCACAGTTATCTGAGAACTAGACACTGTAGTTTTTGGATAATTAGAATGGGCATTATTTCCAAGAAACACTGTGTCACTAAAGCTACTAATAGAGCATGTTCTAAACGAACTAGGTAAAAGTAAGCTTAATTAAACAGTCAACTTGTACAAGGTAACAGGGCAATAACAGAGCTGCATTAACAAATGTCCAGACACATAAAATAAAATTTGAATGGCTCTGTCTGCACTTCGGCATTAAAAACCAATGATAAATATTTAATTCAGGATTATGCTATTTAGTTTGTAAGGCGACATTCCATCTGCAGTGAAGATGAATACTGCAGTAGGACATTGATTTAGTTTACCTTTGTGTTAAAGTGCAAATGCTTTCAAATAAATACTTCAAAGATGTGTGTTGTGCACACATCCCAAGGTCATTTTTTCATCTTCTTTGACAACACACACTTTGGATGAGAAAAATTTCTTATTGTAGACATGTGAGTCAAGCCTTTTGCACATGAAGGTGGAAATACAATGAAATGATACAAATGGGGGTTCGTGACAAAAATCCATTTGAATTGAAAGATGCTGCAATGAATGATGACATGGTTTGATCAATGTGACGGTGATTTGATAATAAAAATGGTCATGACTGCATGAGAATAGAAACAAAATTTATAATTACAATATTCTTATCTTATAATTATGATAAAAAAGGCAATCTTGCTTGGAAAATCTAAGGCACACTGAAGCATTGCAAAACCCTTCATTAGACGGGGATGTGTTAATTTGTTTCAACTCAGCTGAGTCTTCATTGGGGCATGATTAAAAATGCCACTCACAGGTGTTAAAATTCAGTGACAGTTGACATTAGACTAATTGCATAAAAATGCACAGAATTTTGCAAAATGCTGACTTGTATAAGATAAACATTTCTGTAAACCATCTACAGATTAGTCAACACATTGACGTCACTGTTAAAGAAATTTTCAATGTTAGACCCCATTTTCAAAGAACTTTTGTCTGTTTAAAATTTAGACCGTCATATGCCATTTTTTAACCTTACCTTTATCTCTCTCTCAACCTGAGGCAGCAGCTGGATTTGCCTGATTCAATGTCTGTAGTCAAGTTAATACATCTTGCCAAGCTCCAATCTACAATGATAATGCTCAGCCTGTAGCTGCATGGCCTGATCATTTTCTTTTAAAGCAGGGAGAGGTGGGAGCTGCAAGGGTGATGACAGCAGGACATGAATACACACAGAGAAATTAGCATAGATGCTAACAGCTTCAGCAGCAGCTTGATCAGATCTGGACGACATTTATTTATTAAATGAAGAGCAAATAATAACACTGTAAGCATTTCTTGACAGACATGATGTTTTGGCTCCACTTTTGACATGTTTTGGTGAGAGTTTGCTCAATGAAATGACCAACAGTTTATATTTTACAGCATGGTAATAGTGCCTGCCCACATCACCTGATTGGCCTGAATGTAATTGATGAAACTATCATCCAACTAGAAAAGCACTCAGAGAGACCTCCGCCTAGAAGCTCAGTTACAGCAGTGGCTTTTCTACAACCCCTGTAAAAAATACAATTCTGGATCAGCATGCGCTCCGATTGGATGGCCCAGTCTTCGCTCATGTCCGTCCATGTGGAGAAGTCCTCCGCTGGCATTGCAAGGGAAGCTTGGAAATGTAGAGTTATATTATATATATTATCCTAATATAATCCATCAAGTGATGTCAGAGATATGATTTTTTAAAATACGGCCCAATGTTAAGTTATGGGACTTTTTTGCAAATTTTGGGAAATTTTTTGCATCCAGACAAATATGGTGATCACCACCAAATTGTAATGGCTTCTTTCTTGGGCCAAACCACACTCTCTAATAAAATTTTCATGTAAATCCATCCAGTAGTTTTTGCGTAATCTTGCTAACAGACAAACAAACAAACAGACCCTGCCGAAACATTACCCGTTGCGGAGCTAATAACTTGCAAAATATGCATCCCCTAACACTTTAAATGGACTGTTGCCCAGATGGACTTGTGAAATATTTTCTGTATAGTTTATTTTGCTCGGTCTGTCTGGGGTGTCTGGTTACGTGAGACATGCTGAAAGCTTTCAACTGATGACAAGAGTGCCAAAAATAAAACATGCACCCCTGCTGTCCCGCAGGTTAAATGTATGTATTTTAAAACCACCTCAAGAAAAAAGGGAATGGAAGCTGCAGCTGCTAATCTCATCATTGATGCAGATCCAAGAAAACTACCTCTAAAAAGACAATGAGTGTGAATAATGTAGAATACCTAACTTATTCCAAAAAAGAAGGTATAACAGATGAAAGTTTCAGAATTTCTGTGTAAACATGAATGTCACAGTATTAGATCCTATTTCTTTGTAAATGTGCAGCAATTTCAGACTAATAAAACACACTGTTTGCAAAGGCCTTACAGGGCCAGTGCAGCGAATAGCGGAGGATAACCTTGTCCTTGATTTTTCTTTTTTCCTCCAGGAACAGCTCTCACTCAATCTATTGTGAAAAATCTTTGTCCTTTATCACAGATTTACTGTAAGCCATGGATTGACTTAATTTATGAACTTTTTTTGTCAAATCAGCTTCCAGCATGTCTTTTATAATGAAAGCAGAGTATCTGGGTCATGTCATAATTGTTTTTACTTTATGCTGATGATATAATATTCTTTTGATGCTCTGAAGGCGTGACCTCCTAATTATATGTTTTTCATTTGCCAGTGGCTCTGATTTTTTTATGACTCCATGAGTCATTTCAATCCTACAAAATTACAGTGCAGAAATGTGCAAATCCCACACTTTCTATTCCACCCAAAGCTCCCACAAAAACCTTGTGTAAGTATTCCCCTCAGCCATCAGCTTTGTGGGTGGCTCTGATTGAAACCCCTCTGCGCCCTTTTTGTTTGCCCCTTCTGGGCTTCTGTCTACAAAGAGAAACATGGCCTCAGGCATCAGGCAGCTCGGGTGGCTTAATAATTTATGACATGGCGCACATCCCCACTGCAATATCTGTAATCTTGTTCTCAGTTAACACCTCTAAATGCTCTGCTGTTTGTCACAACAATAATTAAACGTTTCACACTAACCTGGACACCTGTGGATGACACAGGGGAGTGTTGTTACTGACTGACATTTTAGGAATAAAGAAAAAGCTAGGACCTTTGAATTGCTGCTTTTATTTGTAAGGTAATGCAGCTTTATGAAATGAAAAACACTCCAAAATATCTTAAAATATCTAAGTTATGCCTAATATCTAAACAACAGATGTCTTTTAAAACAGCATAATGTAGACTTTGGTAATGCTTTGATTCCAAGTTTTGAAGTTTCAAACTCCACTTTTCAGTTCCTAAAACATATATAAATTATTTTTGGTGATTAAACCTCAGTGTGGTTACTACTGTCCATAAAACTTTTATGTATCTTTAAGGACCTGCTGAGTTGCCAGAGAATTTCACGTGTGACTCAGCGTGCAGTCAAAGATCCAAGACAAGGATCATGGTTGGATGGCAGCAGGGTAAAGTTTGACTAAACTCTGCCGAAAGATAATGAGCTCCCGCTTTAAAGACCTTTGCTACAAGACATTTAAAACCACATAACAAACATTTCCTTTAACTCAGTGAAAATGTGAGGAACTGCACCATGTTCACTGTGATATTCAAAATCAAAAGACTTTATTTGTCTAGAGGAGCAATTAAAAAGCACATACAGCTGGATCATGGCGAAACAGACAGTTTAAAGACAGTAAAAAGTATTTAAAAGAAACTGAGATAATAGAAAATTTTAACTCAATGTATGTAAGGTAAAAAGTCATGTAACATCAAAAAGACACCTCATCAGAGCTATACACAGTTAGGCTTTAAGCAATAAGTAAGTAATACTGATTGTGCATTCTAACAGAAGAAGTGGCTGTATATGAGCAATGAATAATTTAAAATGTTATGGCTAATAAATATGTAAACAATGATCTGTAATTAATAATTAAATGTTATGATCTACCATCCACGTAAGAATACACATTCCTTGCCACAGCCAGGTTAGTGTGTTTTTATTCTCCAGACTATAAGTAAATTCAGGTTCTTGAGACCTTGACTTATTTATCTCCTCCTTTTTATTTATTTATTTATTTATTTATTTATTTGGTTTACAAAGCTGTTTTCCATTATCATGAAATTGATTCACTATAAGGGGAAATGGAGTAAAATAGGATGGTCATGCATGTGTTTAATTTACTCTTCTTTAATATGTTTGTTTCCATGTGTCTTTCCTTTAATTTATGTTTTGTTCCAGCTTCAGTCTAACTATTTTTTAACCATGTACCTTTCCATTCCCTGCACACTCTTGTCATTTTAAAAGTTGATGAGATAAAATAATAATACTTTGTTTAAACAGGTGTGACCCACAGAAGCCAAAAGCTCTGAAGTTATTAAATATCACTCTGGGTTTCTTAAGACTTCAGTGACTCACACAGTAATACCTTTATGGTTACTGAGGATTATTCATGCCTACAGCCTTGGTTTCAAAGAACTTACTTTTTTAATGACAAACTTTCAGTTTTCAGACTTTAATAAGGGGAATCTCAGTATCTGAAGAAGTTCTGTGATTATAAAACTGTACAATAGTGTGAAAACAATTTATTTCTTTGTAACCAGCAGGTTCAGTTCATAATTATGCAGAGAGTTGACACTTAAGCTGAAATCAAAGACTGATTAAAAAATACTTTAGTAAAACCAAAAGTGAATCAAACTTTTGAAACTTGATTGTGAAGAAAAATTAAAAACAAAATATACATATACATACATCTCACAAGTTAAAGAGATGGAAATTGACCATGGAGCTCATAGTGTAACTAAGGGTAAATATATAAGTATGTCTGTTACATATATGAATGTATACACTCACAGACACCTACACCTGTTCAGATGTTAAACATATATAGCCAAGTGGCCAATCACATGGCATCATCTTAATGAATGTAGGCATGTAGACATGATCAAGATGGCCTGCTGAAGTTCAAACTGAACACCAGAATTGAGAAGATAAGTGATTGGAGTAAAGCGGAAAGTTAGTTAGTGCCAGACAGGCTGGTCTGAGTACTGAAGAAACTGCTGATCTACTGGGATTTTCACGCCCAACCGTCTCTGGAATTTACATAAAGTGGTTTGAAAAAGAGAAAATATTCAGTGAGCCGCAGTTCTCTGGGTGAAAATGCCTTGTTGATGCCAGAGGTCAGGGAGAACGGCCAACTCTAATAATCACTCATCACAACAACGGTATGCCGAAGACCATGTCTGAATGCACAACATGTCAAATCTTGTAACAGATGGGCTACAGAGGCAGAAGACCACGTCGGGTGCCACTCTATCAGCCAAGAACAGGAAATTGAGGCTGTAATTCACAAAGGCTAAAGAAGAGACAAGAGCGAATTGAAAAAGCATGAACCAAGCCCGCCTTGTACCAACAGCTCAGGCTGCTGGTTGTCTTTTGGTACAAACTGAACATTGTTTAAACACCACAGCCTACCTGAATATTGTTGCTAACCATGTCTATCCATTTGTAACTACAGTGTGCCCATCTTCTGCTGACGCCACGGTTGACTTTGTCTGTAGATGTTTGTGTTAGCTTGATTTTCTTGGCTGTATTTTCTGACATTTAAACTAATGAAGTATTCTTTGATACAATGATTAATAAAAGTAAACACTGTCATGGTAACTAATTTTTGAGGTCTGCCAGCTGATCGTCATTTAAATATTAAGGGTGATGTTAATTATTGGAGTTCATTTTGTTACTTTTACTTTCAGAATTACCGCCATGTTTGAATTTCACTTTGACACTATGGTTGTTTACATACAGTCTGAGGTCTTTTGCACCCTCTAGTCATGTCTTCCAGTAACTCATGTCACATAGAGGCAAGTATATAAAGAAAAACTCTTGTGATGCCAATGGACACAAAGACAAACTGCAAGTATGTCTCTGGCTTGGGGGGTTAGGGTAGCTTTGAGGTTAGGGGTGTGGTTGATGTCTTATACCAAACATAACTGGTGGTAAAGAGCAGTTTGTGCATTATTGAAAAGATGACTAATGCACTCTGAGAAAATGAGGCACAGTTGACTATATGAATCTCAAAGTGCGCAGAGTTATTAATACACGATTACTCTTACTGCTGACTGAAGATGATCTGACATATTTCGTCTAACTTATGAATATTCGAACAGACTTTAACTTTCTGTTTTGACATTTTCTTCTACGTCTTTGTCTTCACACTGTTTTGACATCTCCTGTGATCCTGAGTAAGCGTAAAGTTACACATTACACCCCTTGGCATCTATGTTACACCCTGTAGAACACAGTTCCAACCTCTCCTGCAGCATGTAGACACCACCAAAACATACAAATACTAAGTTTGCATATGTCCACATGCATCCAATCAGCTTATGAATACCCAGTGGAGTTGCACGTGTTGTTCAGCTCTACTTACATATATACATTTGTTTTTCCAAAAAGTTGTCTGAATGCAGAGCAGTCATTAGTGTGGGAGTTTTTCTCCAAAGAGGGGAAACATAAGTCTCTTCTTGGGAGCAATAACACTCTGCTGTTTGGGAAAAAAATCTCAGTGCTGTAACACCGCTCACTGAGGTGTGGCAAACAGATTGCTTGTTTCCGCCCATTGAGATTAAAGTGCAAAAACATCTGCTGCCCCCAGATTGAAAGCACGTGACATTATAAAGTTTGAGTTTAAATTATGGTAATGCAGGGTGTAAGATAGTGCTAAATCACATTTTCTTTAAATTCAGGTAGAATCTCTCCCTATAATATTTGTTCTCTTTTGTGTTATTTTTGAATCTTGTTTTTGGCTGTTGACATCGGAGGAAGCCGAGCGCTCAGTCGACACATATGGGGGAGAGGCTGCCAGTGCTACATTAATTATGGGGCAGGGTGTGAGCTGGCTGTGAAAAGATCGACAAATTCTGTGAAAGGAAACACACTGACATGTTCACACACACACACACGTGCACACCCCCACAAACAAAAGCAAATTCAGAGTGCATAAAACACAGACACAGCTCGTTTGTTGTGCTCTTTCGAGACTATCAACTGTCGAAGCAGCTCCACTGCTTTCAGAGCTCATTTGCAACTGGAAACAACAAGATTTCGCCCACTCCCCCTTACATGTGGGGAGAACAAGTCTTGTTTTATGCCTGTTTTTGTCGCTTCGCTGGCATTTTTATTTTCCCTTTTACTGACATGCATTTCGCCACACAGGAGAAGACTTGAGGCTCAGTAACTTCAAACTTTCTGACACATTCCTCTAAAATCCTGGCACATGGCAGAAAAGTTAGCTCATGGAAAAAAGGCAAAATGAGTTTCACCAATAACTTTTGGGTAAAAGAGACTGAGCAAGATTAGCCTATGCATTGTTCAAGTGGTTGAGAACTTATCACGCTTCCTTGACAGAATAAGTTTCAGAGAAAGCATCGAACTGTAATTTGTTTGAATCATTGGTTGTTTTTTTGCTGCAGGCATGCCATTTAACAGCATGATTTGCACAAGACAAGACTAAAGACTTATGATAATATAAACATGTTTGCTTTTGCTAGACCAAGACTGGAGAAAGACTGACATAAAACTGAAAAAAATGGGATGTAAGCCCACATAAAATCTAATGACCATGATCATGGTAGTGCACCCTGACTCCAGAAGGACCTCTACAAATTTGTCTGTGTTGGTGAAATCACAGCAAAAAAGTTATGCTGACCTTATGCCAAATGGCTTTTTCTGTAATTGTAAAGTTGCAGACAAACTTCCAATGTCGTTGAAACATCTAGGGAGTCCTCCTGGAGTCAGAGCATGCTCCTGTGATCATGGTTGTTCGATGTAAGGTAGGCTTACGACTTGATTGGAAAAAGACTTTCTGTCTCAAAACAGCAAAAATCATGTTGTTTGGACAAAATCAAATATTTTAATATCATCAAATGTCCCTAGTCTTGCGTTAGACAAATTGCACCAGTCAATGTCTGCAAATGACCCAGCCAATCTTTCTCTCAGATCAAAACGGAAAACATGCTCTGACTGCTTGCGCTGCACTCTCAGACAGAAAATGCTGAAGTGTAAATGCACTTTTACAGATGATACTGCAGGCCGTGACTGGTGGGAAGCACTGTGTACTGTCTGCAAAGCTGGCACCTATGTGTCAGTTGCAAATAAAGGTACCTGAGACTTGGAAAACCACATCACCACCGATAAGTACAGTGCTGCTGTGCAAAATGAGAGCTCCTCCAAACTGATGGACTTTGTACAGTCTGGCCAATCAGAGGATGCAACTCATGCTGCTTAAGGCCACTTTTTTGGGTTTTCAGAATATGGTCACCCTACCCAACATATTCAATAAAAACCTAGAAAAGCACTCGGAGAGCACAGATCTCCTCGAAGAAGGATCACCACGCGCTCCAATATGACGGCCAAGTCTCTGCTCGTGTCTGTACATGTGGAGAAGTCCTCTGCTGGCATTGCAAGGAAAATTGGGTAATATAGTGACATAGGCTTGAAAAATGTTGACGAGAGTTTGCAAATAAACTACAATTACCATCATGACATAAAGGGGGCAGAACCCTCACAGCAGCCGAGGAGAAATTAATGGGATTTGCTATTATAAATTTCAATGTTTTTTGTGACGTCAATCTGGATCGGATCCAGATGAAATTGACTGCGATGGTAGAGCTATATTATATATATTATTCTGTAAATTTTGAAGCGAATTCATCAAGTGATGTCAGAGATATGATTTTTTTAAAAATACGGCCCAATGTTAAGTTATGGGATTTTTTGCAAAATTTGGGGAAATTTTTTGCATCCAGACGAATATGTGGATCAGCACCAAAATGTAAGGGCTTCTTCCTTGGGCCAAACCACACCTCTGGTAAATTTTTCATGTAAATCCATCCAGCAGTTTTTGCGTTGTCTTGCAACAGACAAACAAAGACAAAAACAAAGACAAAAACAAACAAACAAACACAAAAACAGACCCTGGCAAAAACATAACCTCCTTGGTGGAGGTAATAAAATCATGCAATATGCCGCCATACAATGTTTATGAGCATTCTGCACCCCCAAAATGCAAGCTTGGACTTGATATGATCAAACATACTCACATGAAGGCCCCACAATTGGGAACAAAAACAGGCAAAAATCTAATTGTAGTCTTGTAGTTAAGGTGACCCTATGAGATTTCCAGCCTTTGTAAAATCTCAATCTGAGACTAAAAACTCAGAGATGTAAAGAAGAATGTAAAAAGTCTTTGGAAAGTCATAACAGAGCTGTAGTTGTTTCTGTTGTAGGCATTTTTGCCAGGGCTTAAGAAGAATAAACCTTCTTGTTTTGCTTTTGTAGGCATCATTGATCCACCTGCTCTTGATTTAAACCCCTCTTTTGTGAGTGAAGTAGGATTATCAAATAAATCTGTACTTAATGCTTTCAAACAACAGATTAATAGAATGAAACAGAGATAATGGCTTTGCTGCAAACATATGGTGTGAAGTTTTTATGGAAATTATCAGACTAATTTTCTGTGCAGTGAGTAAGAGCACAGCGAAGTGTGATTATAGTTTTTGTGTTCCACAGAGACTCTAAATTAGCAGTCACATGGGGGAGGGCAGACAGATAAGTTTAGATTCAGGCCCTGAGGCAGTCTAAAGGCCGCTTTGTCCCATAGTGTGCTATTTTATGAGAGTGTAATCAAACTCCCACTTCATAATAGAGCTGCATGCTGTGTGTTGGTGTGTGTTGTCCTCAAAAGTGAAGCCATTAAATAAGACACAGTTTCCATGCCCACGTATTCTGGAAACAATAGGTTGTTGTGTTTGTGTGACTTAAAGCATAAAATAAGTGAAGGTACAAATTTTTGTTCTTTGTAACAGCTCACATTTTATTGTTTACTTGAGTTTCATTCTTTGTTTATGAATGCTTCTCTGTTTGGACACAGTACAGATAATGAGCTTTTTCTTAATGTCTTGTGTTTTGTGCAGGTGTATGATTTTCCAGAGCATTGTTTGTTTTCGGTTTGTAAATGTTAAGACACAAAATAGAAACGTAGGGATGCAGGGGAGGGATGTTAAGCCTCCAGGCCAACCTCAGATCATTGGTGGTTCTCGGACATTTACTGAAACCAAGATAGTATGGGATTACACACACATTCTTCTGCAAAGACCATTAAAGGTGACATATTTTGCTCCTTTTCTGCACTTTAACATGGATCCTTGATGTCTTCATGAAGCATTAGTAACATGCTTTGGTCCAAAAAGCCTGTGAATCAAGCACAGCTGCATTTTTTCAATGCTCACATCTGTTCAGAACGACTGGTTTTGAGGGCGGTCGCCTGAATATGCTAATGAGTCAGAGCATAGCAGTGTGCCTCGTAGTCAGATCTTTATTTGTACTAACAGCGGCCAACACAGTAACATACAACGGGGACTTCACGTTACAATCGTGAACCCACACAAACTGCAAATTCATGCCGGTTACCAGATAACAGCAAAGCCCGTTTCCCCCCCAACATTACAGGGTAAAGAACAACATGCTAACCTCAGCTTAATCACTGCAGTGGGACACAGCCGCAACTTAGCCTCCCCTCTGGGCTAATGTTAGATAAAGCGGAGGGGAAATGGGGGGAGTAAAGGACTGGTTATATTCAGCCAACTGTTAAACTTCTCTTGACTGATGTAAGAATGCTCATGCACTGAAGCTGAAGTTGAAGAAGCAGTCAGACATGAAGTGACACACACGTACAGGTTTTTGCGGACTGTAGCTGGCACATATCCTTCAAAAATAAAATTAATCCACTGGACCCTTTTTCCTCCAAGGCTGGTAGCCTATATGTGAAGATATATGTGGCTGCTTACAGCCAACAACGGAACAGTGATAGGTTTTGGGTCTAAACATGGTGTAACGGTGAAAACAACAACAATGGCGGCACTTCGCAAACAAACTTGTCAAGCCAAGGGCTTGGGATACTCAGGTATAGGTGGACTTATGCAAATAAAAATGCTTGATATGTAACTGTGTATCCACCGATTCAACAGCTTGCCAAATACCATGAATTTACATTCATGCAACCTGCTAAATACAGGTTTTGTTGTCTACTCTCACATGTTGTGGGCTGGGAAGCAGGCCAAATACCCAAAAAATGTGTTCAAAAGCCTTCAAAAAGTGATTTTTGCATAATATGGTCACTTTAAAGAAAGTATGGACTAATGGGACTTTTCCACTACATGGTATCTGCACAACTTGGCTGTTTTGGTTTTCAACTTGGGATTGTAGCACCTGGCACAGTTTTTAGTGTCATCTCCAGTGGGGTTCCAAGCCAGGGACTGAATATGACGTGGAGCCACTGCTGACCTCTGAATGGTCAGGGCATTACCACAAAACCACAGGACATTATAAAGAAAATGAAGCACCCCTTTGTTGTCGGCCCTGGGATGCTGTTTGAATGGCCAACTCTCCTCTGCTTAAGTTATATATTGTTTTGCTGCTCGCAACCATCTTGGAACAAACCTTATCCCCTAACTGTTCCAAAAAGCCACAAAGGGGCAGGCAGCTTTATTGCCTCTGTTTCCTCTTTTGTTGTTGTTAGGATAACACCATAGATATGCACGGCTATGCTTTTATGGTCCCACCTACCTTACAGAGGTATTGATGAAGTCTATACTGACGTCTGTCGGCGTCATGAGTGTTTTATACTTGCCCATGTGTGACATGTTAATGGACCGTACCTCTAGAGGGCACACAAAGACTTCAGATCTTTATGTAACTACCTTTTCTGTGAGAAGTAAACTTCAAACATGGCAACAATTAGGTAGACTATGAAAGTACAACTGACAAACATGAATAATCGATTTGATCCTCAGATATGTGTTCTTAACTGATGACTAGTGGTAAAACTTCATCATCTGGGCTGTCTGCATCCTGATTTAACAATACTTTAACTGTCTTAGTGTTATGATCTAAAGAGTGAATGTGTTAACCGGTGACTTGGTGTGTTGTGCTGACTCATTGTGAAGTTCCTTTTATTGATACATTCAATAATACAGCTATAGAAGCTAAGATAACACAAACAGATCCACAGACAGAGTTAAGTGAAAGTCATCAATTCCCACGTTCACTAAACCAACACATCAAAGTTGGTTCCAAAACCTGCCTAAAAAAAACAAAAAACAAACATCTTTCATTAGATTGATTAACTGCCATGTTTGTGTCTGTGCAGTTCCCAAAACACATTATTTATGAGTGGAGGATATTTTTTATAAATTTGTATATTTCAAATTTCCTTATGAATGTTCCTGCTGCTTAGATTGATGCCATCGTATTTTTGCCTCTACACTGATTCCTACATTTACATGTGGACTGCAGCCTGTGTCTGCATTGAGTTATTCTCAACTATGTGCACATCCAACATGCTGAATCAATGCAAGGGACACATGGTGGCCATTATGCTTCTGAGCTGTTAACAGCATGTATATCTCAAGCCTAAGGATTCTACTCCAACTTTGGAAACATGTCAGAAATTTTTAAATTGAAGGACATATAATCAGTTGTAAGGCCATCTTCACAGAAAATATATCCACATTTGGCCCTTGATGGGAGTTAATATTGAACTCTGACATGTTTGCATTCAATATTGCTGGTTTTCACACCCTTCTGATTCAGCTTTGAGGACAACTACAATGTTTAAATGATCCCCAAATCACACTGCAGTGTCTTATCTTTACTCTTTCCTCTTATGGTTTCAGTTCCTTTTGAAATTCAGGTGAGCTGCATCATACATCAAGAGGAGTGATTTCCTAAATGAATCAGTTGGCTGTGACCTCCAGTGATTTACCCCCTCCTCCTCCTCTTCAGCTAATATTACAATCGTCCTACAGCTGGGCCCCTCTGGCTGAAAACTTGCCGTTGAAGTCAGTACGATAACATTGTCTGTGTTAATTAATTAAAGATATAACTTTACTCCCTGGCGCTCCTCCTTTTCTCCCCCGCCTGCAGCGGCCTCCCACTCTCACTGTCAGAAATTATAAATAATTTTGGCAGTAAGGCTGGAGTACGGGAGGGATGAATGAATTAATGTGAAGAAAGTCTTTCCAAAGCTGCAGCTTGTTATGAGGTAGCTTAAAAAAACTGCTCTAAAAGCTGACCTTCATCTATTTTAGAAGATAGAAAAACACACAGGGATTTTTCTTTCCTCATCTACAAGTCTTGGAGTCTCTTTTACATTGTCACTAAAAGTTTGAATCAGTACATATTTAAAAGAGCAGAGATCAATACTTAATAAGCCCAAGATGCTGGAATGAAATCCAGCTTCCTTAAAAACACAGACGGGAGTTAGTGCTGTGACTCGGGGCGAACACGAACATAACATTTCTCTTAAACAACATTGTAAATTCCTGTTAACGGTGAGACAAAACATGCTCGGCAGCATCTACACAAAGTTACAAACCACCTCTGAGAATTCCCTCCAACGATTTCAGCCTGACAAAACATTCCCCTCCATCATTAAGCAAAATGCTGAGCCAATCCAAACAGCCCTGCCTTTAACTAATGACTGAACTACAAGTTAATGGGTGGGAGAGAAACTGAATTAGAGCTCATGTCTGAGGCTCTGCAGTTGTCAAATCATTACACCCCTGTGATATCTTTCCTGCTGAAAAGGTAAAACTGGTTTTAACAGCAGTGCCTTGTTCTGAACTTATTTATGAGACATATTTGACAGCATTTTACTGCAACTTGTTTATGACGTTTTCTGTTCCTGGGCAGTGAAGTCAGGAGAAAACCTGAGTTGAAACGATGGTTTAAGTCATCCAGAGCAAAATACGAAGTATGGATATTGAAAAATGAGACTTTTTGAGGGCTGTTGAACAAAGGCCACATATTTCATAACCAGATTTTTTTTATAAAGGCTTGCACTAATATCCACCCTTAGTAGGGATAAACTGATTATTTCTACAAGGTCACTGATCTAGGTGTAAAGGTTATGGCCTATCTTTATCATGTGAATACCATTTAGTGAAACCTAATGTAAAAAAATGTGTCGCAGGATTCCTTTCAAATTTTGCACAAACACCCGACATGAACAAGGAACAAAGCTAAAAAGGTTTCACAGCTCAAAAGTCAAGGCCATGAGGTTGTCCCGTTACTCTTTGCCTTTTGAATGCAGTGTCTCAAAATAGCTTTAAGGGACTTCTGTCAAACTCTGAACTTTTGTCTTCTTGCACAGAAAGGTGAACTGATTAGATTTTTGTAGTCAAAGATCAAAAGTAATCAGGTTTAATCACCGCTTGTGTATGTAACATTTTCTTTGATTGTCCACTTTGACTTGGGGATGAACTGGATAGATTTTGAGTTAAAGGGTTTTGTGCCTCATGACGCTGCCTTGCCTGTGAACTCAATATGTCAATCATCTATTGAGTGTTTTTTGTTAATCTTTGCACAAATATTCTCTTTGAATTGACACTGAACTATTTCTTTTATTTGGTAGGCATAAGGTCAGAGGCCAAGTGACCCAACTCTGCCTTTCACTCTGCAATTTCATCCTGTCTGAAGCATAAAACCGCCATGTTGGTCTAGGACTATTTGATGAATGAAGTGTAGTCATGATTATTCATTGAAAACTTGTGGACCATTAAGCTCTCTGTTCACCAGATCTTCATTCTAATCATCACTATCATTGATAATAAATCCAAGATAATTGATGAGAGCTGTTCCTTCCCATGGGGAGTAGGTTAATACATCTGGCCATGACACCTTTAAGAGGCCTCCCATGAAAGTTTCCTGAGCAAGTCCAAATTTGAGTAGACCCTGGGATGGATCCAAAGTTTGCTGGAGGGATTAAATATCCCATCTGGCTTTGAAACATAAGGGATGGCCCAGCAGGAGCTGGAAAACGATGTTTGGACAGGGGACATCTGGACTAATTTGTTTATCCTACTGGGGCTGTTAAAGGGTGTTTTTTCACTGCCACTTCCATCATTTCCATTCCATAGGTTCTAAAAATGTATGCTGAAAAGACAGGCTAAAAACCAATGGGGTCCCTTTAGCACAGTCCTACTGTGAGTACATACCCCCCTGAAAGCCACAATAAAGTTGTTTTTTTTTTCCATGGTAACATAGAATCCTTGACACTCAACACCCGAGAGCTAAAACTGCACGCACTGCAGACACATACATTTGTGATAAATCTGTCGAAAATGTGAGAACATCTCTTTGATGCACAGCAGCAAGATATAGCCACAGAAACCAACACATCTTGCAGACGTGATGCATTATCTCTCCAATAGTTATGACCCATGTCAGCCAGCCACATTTCACCATATAACTAAAATGTAGATGAAAATATAGTGAAACTCAGATAACACAATTCAATATGCCTGCTGCTGAGCTCAAATGCACATAACGTTGCATTCTACGTAACACAGCCTGTCACGTTAATCACAAAAGAAGACACATGAACCATGAGGCTGCAATATAGTCTTAGGCTGAGATGTACTTGCTGTTGACAACATGGATGAATTATATCTGAAATGTGTCCCCTGCACTGTTTTAGTGTGTGGGTTGTGCACATCCTCCGGAAATGACATGACCTGGATGCAAGCTGCAGTCTGCACATGATCGGTAGGATCAGTGTAGAGACAGAGGGGATATGGCAGAATTACCACAGCAGCAGCAACAACTATAACAGGAAGTTTAAGATAAATTGACAAATGAAGCCCACAAACATAAACATCTTAATAATATGTGCAACTGTACAGTCACAAACACATCTGTTCACCAAAACTGTCCACTGCATTTATAAGTTTTTCCAGTTTCTTCCCACTGATTTTAGTCACCAGACATTGCTCTCTGCCTTCCAGCAGGTGGAACTGCTAGTCTGGCACATACTGTAATGTCAATGCATACACTCTCCAAATCTTTAAGGTCATTAGTTTTCTTAAAACAGAGCAACTTCACTGTAAGAATTTGCTTCTTTGTCAAAAGTCAGCACAAAGTTTGAGGCCAGTTTTAGAGACAGAGTCCATATAGCAGCCTGTTTTACTATAACAAAGTGTATGTGGTTCTTTACCTTCCTGCTCCAGCAGTTCCTTATGGCACCCCTGAATGCATGATTCTGGCTTTATCTTGGCCAACAGAGAAGGCTTTTCTGGCCCTGATAGTACATTGCTCATGTTGATTGGAACTGCAGGACTATAGTTCATTAGCAAACAATATATCTTTAAAAAAAAAAAAAAAAGATAAAAACACATGATCTTGAGAACCATAATATCAGCCTCAACTACCACATAAATGACAGCAACAAACAAAAACATGAGGGAAAAAACATAATGGCACACACTGAGTAACCACGTCTCCTGCATTCAGTCCAGTGTGCTGAAAAGGAACATTTGAGAGGGAATGGTTTGCAACGGTTTATAACTCAGAGCGATACGACTCATTTTTCCCTCCTGATTCCTGCAGCTTCTGCTCTCTCCATGCAGCAGCCTCTCAAGGAGGCCTGTTTATTAAACATGGAAGTGTTCTCTTCATAGAGCGAGATAAGCAGATGCAGCACCCAGTAACACAAGGTGGATTTAGTGTCCTGCACAGAGGCCCGTCATTTACGGACAGCTGCAATTAGACTGATAGCACTTCACCATATGCTATTTTACGTCCCATCATCGCTCAGTGGGAATCTGCCCGTCTGCTGGGATTGTTGACACCTTTGGAGTGAGCTGAAGAGCTAACTCCACACCCTGTCTCTCTCTCTGATGCTTCTCAAGGATGTTTCCCTCACTGCTCTCTAAAAATATGGCCAGCAGCCACGAGTGATGTCTGGGAATGAATAATAAAGGACTTAGCAGAGGGTGAGCGTGGACACGTGCTGGAGCTGAATTTGGATTTCCTGACAGGATACGACTTGGACATTTGCATAAATCCCAGTGGGGTCTTCTCTCAGCTGGCACAAGCTGAGGAAAGCTTGCCTTCACATTTTATCCCCTTTTCCATCAGTCTTTCATTTATTTGCTTCTTTACATGTTTCTGCGGTTTCACAAAAATGCCAGATACCTACATTTGCTCAGTTAAGCAGATGTTTGACTTCCAGGGCAATGACAAACATCTCTTTTAATTCCAACCAATCTACCAGGGCTCTAATGGCACTTATGTTCACTCTATCAGGCACAAGAAGCCCATGAGATTGGAGAAAATGGTGGTGGCAATCCTCCGTTTTACAACTTCATTTAGAGGTTGGCAATACAATTATCTTCAGTGCTTTGGTAAATTGAAACCTATTGCTGAATTCTGCAAATACTTAATGACTTTATGAACATGGAGCAACATTAGTGATTCTGTGAAGCAGTGCAAGTTGTTAGAGATAGAGATGTGTGGTCTTATACTGTTGGTTTAATTATGAACTAATGGTTGCACTAGGATAGGTACATGGGAACACAGCGGTTCAACATGTGTGACTTAGGGCATTGTCCATGCTAACAGTAAATTTGGCTTGGCCTGCTGGTCCTGATCCCTGTAATTGCCCTGAATATGAGAGGGAAGTCAGTTATGTTCTTTTTGCTTTTGATTTCACCCTCTCTGTTTGAAAATTTTCAGCCCCAGTTGAGAAACATTTCATCCCTGCCTCTCCTCTGATTGAAAGCCCCTCCATGTCTGACAGTATGGTACTGCATTAAAATTTAGAGGAAGGGTGATTTAAGTGACATTAAGTGTGTTATGGTTGTTGGTGCCAGACAGGCTGGTCTTAGTGTTCTAATCTATTGGGATTTTCACACACAGCTATCACAAGGGTTGACAAAGGATGGTCCAAAAAAGAGAAAAGTACCCAGTTAGAGGCAGTTCTAAGGACAAAAATGGCTCACACTGTGTCCTTACTGAATGCAATGCTTGCAAGCGTCAGCGACAAATTACGCTAATTACATGAAATCAGATGTGCGTGTCCTAATTGACCACAGGCAATGTAACATAACAGCTACGCCATGCAGTTTTTGCCTCGATGCTGTCTCTTTTTCTCCATCGCTTGCTTCAACCAAGACAAGAAGCTCGGAAAGAGGTAGCTTAACAAGTTGCAGGAGGGATTTTCTTGGGTTTTCTTTGACTTTTCTCACTCAGCCCACCGTGTTAATCGGTTTAATAGTTCAGAGATATTAACTTTGCAAAGCACCTGGATTTGCCAGAGCCCATGTCTGTCATTGGGTAGATCAATCTTGCAAAGCTTTAAGATGGAATAACTGTTGCCAGTCAGAAAATAACTGGGATTAGCAGTGCTTTTTAGAGGACAAGGAGGCTGTAGCTATGAGTGTGGTGAAGCTGCTCTGAAAGTAAGAGGTGTCTGCAAGCCTCCAGCTAATGAATGTGACAGAAAAAGCAGTCACCTTCTGGTTTTCTTTAAAGGTTTTTTTTCTTTCTGATCAGCTTCTATGGGGTGGAGATATTTTTATTTCATTTTTTTCCTGTACATCTGCCTATTTACAACACATAAGAAATGAAGAAGCATTATGAGATAGCAAATGTGTACCTGTTAGGATAATTAAATCAGATATGGATGATTTTACTGAGGATCGATATCCTCCTAAAAAAACAATATTTATCTGTGCTAAAGTGCCCATGACTTTAACAAAAAAAAAAAAAAAAAAACAGAAAAAGAGAAAAATTCAACTCAGTCAATGATGTTTCGTATGGATGGTAGTAAAAATGTGTAGTTTCTCATTTCTGTTGTTTCATTCTCTTTTTTTTTTTTTGTTATTTCAACATGCAATCAGTAAATTTAAAGAAAAAAAAAAGATTGGTTGAGGGGTTGATGATTTTTTTTTCTACCCATTCCCAAAAATTTTCTATGAGCTGTTGCCCAGATAAAGTATAGAAATATATTGTTTGGTCCATCTGGTGTTCCAGGTTAGGGATTATCTGCTGTAGACGCTCACCACTCCCATGAGTTTTGAAAATGAGCTATTCAGTTTACTTTACAGAGAACATGATCCTATAATTAACATTTCTGTTAGCACATTCATGCGCAAAACAGATGATTGGATTGCACATTTAATGTAGAAGGGGAACATCCTTGGATCACCCAGGAGACAGAGAAGATTAGTATGTAGTATGGACATCCTAGCATAGCCCTCTACCACTGCACAATGGATCTGGACAAACTGCTGAAAATGAGTTAAAGAACGGATGAAAAGCATCATCTAGATAGTCATATTTCACTGCTACTGATACATTTCCAATAGGCAACATCAGGACATTAGTTCTGTATGTGGAGCGAGTACTGTTCAGCTGACACAGCAAATCAATATTTACTACACAATCTGGCTTCTAAATAATATTTACAGGGAGCTGAAACTCGCCTTGACTCTGTTTTTGCTCATTTAGTAAGCAAGTATTTGCCACTTTAGTGCTGCGTTGTTCTCTCGTCCATCATTGTCTGCCAGGTGCCGTGTTACATCATAATCTCTGCACAGGGCTTATACCTGAAATGGGATCTCTCTAAAGGCTTTACTTGCTTTCTGTCCTTACTCTGTGTGTCTTCTCTCCAGCTGTTTCTCCTTTTCCTCCTCACCTTCCCTCTCCTCTGCAGAATGACGGATGCAGCTTTGCTAATCATGAGCTCTCCCCCGTCCCTCATCCACGGGGAGGTCTCTCTCTGCTCCATCTGCTTTGTTCCCCTTCGTTATCCCCTTCTGTCGACGTTTTGTTTCCTCTTCCCGTCTCTTCTTCACCATCTCCCCGCGCCTCTGTTTGAAGATGGATGTCGCTTCGTTGGATTCTGCTATCTGTGGGACTCTGGGGCCTGTGATGCCAGAGGACCCAGAGGACAGTGGGCCAAGCCAAACCTTCCCAACGAGGTGCTCGTTAAACTCATCATGGGAAACTAATGAGGATGGATTTGGAGGCTGTGTGTGCTTTTGTACCGGGGGAGTGCTGGGCTTCTCTCAAAGTGTCTGTTCATCTGTTAAACCCAGAGAACTGAAGCTGTGTTTTTCTCCTCTGACTCTTTGGATTCAGTCCTGTTCTCTCTCCATTTCCACTTAAACATGATATGAAACAAATTCAAATACAGTAGCAGACCATAACAATGCAACTGGGGCTGTCACTGTATTCCAGGATTGACCCCCATTTTTTTAAAACTAAAATACTGATATTGTGCCTCCAAGTAGGCACGTGCCAGTTCTGTAAAAGTAATTTGTTCATAGAGGGAGTTGGAAATGGTGTCAGTTGCCTCTTGAAATATAACGGCAGAGACTGTCAAGGAGGCAATAGCTGCCACAGAAGAAGAGCCTGCTAACGCCACAAGTTATGCAAGAAGAAGAGACAAAAAAGTTAGTCAATCTGCCCTCAAAACAAAAAAATAAGATAATAAATAAAAGAGTTTGCTAGTTTTACAAGCACCCTTGTCAAGTCAAGGAAGGTCTGGTTTGGGAGAAGATGCCAGATCAACACTTCGCCATTCATCATTCCTTACAACTTGTCTCCAACAACATTACTCCTACTTAATTCGCAGAGGTTCACATGCGATTTGTTTTATTCAAAATAATTCAGGAGATCAACTGTCTCCTGAAGTTCCTTGTCCTTTCAGTAATAAAACACTTTGTCAAGTTATGGTCAACCATTTCAGCTATAGACTCTATTTTCCAAAGGAAAAACAAACAAAGCATCAAGTCTTTCCTTTTCTAAACACTCTCTGAAGTCTCATTTTTTTGTTTTTCGTTTACCTGAGCACTCATCCAGTGAAAATGATTTGTGCCTTGCTGCCAACAACCTCTTGAAATTGACTTTTCACTGTCTCCAAGCATTTAAGGCCTCGTCTGACTGAATAACTTAATTTATAATAAAACTGAACTTGGAAATGTTGCTCAAAACTTGAAATTAACTTTCTTTTCTAACTCACTTGTTTGTATTGGAATTGAGAAAAAATATAGTCAAACAGTGCTTGAGACGCACTGTTGGATCTCCTGTCATTTCCACATCAACATTTAACAACAAGACATGAGATATGATAATTTAGCATCAGTGGTATATGAACAAATAAATAATTTGTGTTTTCCTAAACAAATTATCATTTACTAACAAACTGTCAGGAAAATAGACAATTATTAGGACAACTTAAGCTTTTAAATTACAAAATAACTCCCAGTCTTTAGACGTTAGATCAGGTTCAAGGAGTTTTTAAGCTTAGCCATTTTCTGTGTCCTCAAGAAAGGAATGCACCAGGAGCACATGGTCATTTTCGGTTTGAACAATGTGTGTGCATGGCATGAACATAACCCCTGCGTCAAGTAGAAGTTACATAAGATATCTGCACTTTATGCCAAAATGTATTGCACCAGGCATAAGATATGGTAACCTTGTACACCAGATGGACAGTTCAATATACACTATTTCACTAGTCCGTCTGGGAAACAGCCCATAGAAAGTTTGGGAATGAGCAGGACCTTTTGAAAGCATATCTGGCAGGTGATTGGACAATCATCCCGTCAGTCACATTCATTACAGGCCAATCAGACAATGTAGTAGGCGGGTGCTACTACTGCTGCGTAAAGGAGAGAATGTGAGCCATGTTGTAGAACAACTATTGCTAAAACATCTTGGAAGTGGAGAAAACATCCTTCCTATCAAGAAGTTTGAAGTGTTTTTGTTTGTTTTCCATTTAATTAAAATGTGGTCCAGATCTGATAAAACTCCCACTGAAGCTGTCACTTACTGCTGTCTTCTCACTCATAGCTCCCACCCTTTCCTGCTCTACAGGACTCTGACTGGGCCGTCCTGCTTTGGACCGCTCACAATCGTTGTAGATTGGAGCTTGGCAAAAGAGATCTGCCTGATTATAGACACTGAACCAGGTTTATTAATCTGCACTGCAAGATAAAAGATAGGCCACTATATGTTTTGTTTCTTGCTTTCAGAGTTTTAACATGCAGTATTAGTATGTCTCATAATGGGGGTACCTCATATTCAGTGGGACCACATGCTGTCACATTCACAGCCCCTAATTCCAAGCCCTAGATCTACCACAGCTAAGCCTCCTTGAGCAGAGGGTAGTCATGTGGCTCCATAGGTCTGCAGAACTAAATTACATGCATGAGCAGTCTATACATTCAGATATATTTATACAGACAGGTGCACACTCTCTGCTGCAGTGACACACACTCTAAAAGCCTTTATCCAGAGCCTCTTACGAACATCAAAGTAAGTTTTAATTAAAACAGAAATAACCACGGCTCTTTTATTCTGTTTTTCAGGATATATTTACATCCTCTACTTCAGAAATGTACAGCACAACATGCAAAACACAGCAGGAGCAGATTTCAAAGCCCCCCTGGCACCTTACTTGAGGTTTAAAGGTACTTTTCTTCATTACATGCCGTAATTTAGATCCACAATGGTCCAGGGACTATCAACCCGTCTGTGTCATTTAATTATGGGTGTATGAAATGAGAGTTTTTTTCCTCCCGCACTCCTTTAATGTTTCCTGGAATTGATAAGAGAGAGGAAGCTCATCACATTACATTGCAGAGCTGTGATCTTCCTTTGTTGCAGCTCACTCGCACTAATGGGCCTCATCAGCTTTGCAGGCAGATACTCAACTATTAGCCACGAGGAGACGGAGGTGGTAATGGGAAATACAGAGAGGGATGGGGGTTGAGGTGGGATGTAGAGAGGTAAGTCAGAAAAGGGGAGGAGGGGATGTGTCAAAAGGGAAACAAAAAGGAGAAGATGGAAAAGAGCACCAGAGGAACATGATAATAAATTTACATTTGATCAGCTTAAATGCTGTATTTGCAGACAGACACATCTATCTCTGAGAGAAGGGATTAAAGTTCTCCTTTGCCACAATGGATTTCCGTCATTTTCATTTTTGTAATGATGATTTTGGTCATTGTCGAACTCACATAGAAAGGCAAATTTAATAGCTGTTTGACTGAAAGCTCAGAATTTGATATTTATCCTATTTTGGGCCTCTTATATGAATAATATAA
Organism: Cetoscarus ocellatus; assembly: GCA_037902135.1. Lineage (NCBI taxonomy): Eukaryota > Metazoa > Chordata > Actinopteri > Labriformes > Labridae > Cetoscarus > Cetoscarus ocellatus. The sequence goes on from JBAMNC010001828.1 coordinate 836,023, forward strand.
ATGTGCCTAATGATACTTATATCACATCAACTACATGACGTCTAGTAAATATATCCCACTATCTACACAATATAGACTTAAATTGCAAACCGTGCTGGGGACAGCTAAGGTTGGAGTCACAATTTTTTAGGTTGTTTTGATTACTAACATTACCGTGCATTGTTTTTTTATGTCCTGATTTGCTTGTTGTTTGCAGGACTTAATTTATCATGATCGAGGAATAAGGGAGAATGATAGTATGCAAGAGTTTGCAATAGTATTGCAAAGTATAGTTTTTGTATGCCAGGGAATTTTACACCCAAATAAATGAAAGTGAAAAAAAAAAGTGACAGCTCTAATTACTAATACTCTCAAGGGTTAGAAGGTTAAATTTCAATTGTAAAGGGATCGTTTTGGGATTTCTGAGGTGGTTTTGTATAAGTTACATGGCATTAGCCTGAACATTAGCAACTGAGACACAGATCAGCTTTGTGTCTGTACAGAAACAGCTGCCTTGGAATCCAGGGCTATATATTGTTACAGATGGTCAAATGAAATCTGCACAGTTCAAAGAGTTTAACGTGAAAACAAGGACAAAAAACAGTGAAGAGCGATTTCTTTCCGTTGACAACTTACTTTTCCACTATCCAGCTGCTTTGTTTAGGCACTACTTCAGCACATGGCTTCAGTGCTGATTGTTTCTGTACAGATGCAGAGCTGATCTCTCTCTCAGTAGCTAATTTCAGGCTAATGTCATGTCTCATACAAGTCCACTTCAATAATCCTGAACTATCCCTTTAAAGTGACAGGAGCTCCAACTGTGCATCACAGATGAGGAAAGAATAGAGGTGGATCAGACATACTCAGAATGTGAAAACTAGATTTTTTTTTAACATTAGCAACTCTAGCAATCATTTAATCTGTTTTGTCAGTGGTCATATTTTGTTTTTGACTCAATGTACATCAAAATGATAAAATCTTGGTTATCTTGTTGATTATTAGTGCATAAGCATAGCCTTTGTTCATTTGAAGGCATATTTTGGAAAACATAGCTTTGTCTGTCTTTTGTTGGGTTTACTTGTCTTTGAACCATATATACAGTGGCTTTTGCAGAATGAAATAAAGGAGGATTGAAAGAGTTGTGTTCCAGATCACTTAGCAGCAAACACACACCAATACACACAGCATGTCACCATCCCTTCTTCACAGGATGAACAATCACTCAGGTCCAGAGGTGTCAGATTGCTAAGAGGAACAAATTGCCCCCCTTCAAAAAAATCAACACAGGTGAGCATTTCTACAAATCTGAGACTAACTGAGTCAGACACTCCTGACTCCCACATAATGTGAGAAGAGACAGGGCAGCCTCCACAGAGTTGAACAAGATCTCAGAGCTGAGCAAAAAGGAATACAAAACTCAAATATATACATTCATATCCATGACTGGCAGTGGTGAAAATCCCTCTTCAATGTTGGGGGGGGGACAATAAACAGTAAAATTTCAGAGAGTAATTCTTGGGGGGGTGGACATTAAATAAATGCTATATTTTTGCTGTGTTGTTTTGATACTTTCTCAAGTGTCTTGCAGAGTTATATTAAACAATAACTGTAAGTCATTGTTCCATGTTAGGCCATATCCTACCTGTCTACAGGTTTGTTTATGCTCAACCAGCAATTCCAAGAGTTGTATTGGTTGGAAGGTGTGAACTACACAATATGTGACCTAACAGAATTTCTTATCTCACCATTAACACTAGCCTTATCACCACTACAGCAGCTTTACAAGAACTGGGAGCACAATAAAAGTTCTGAAACTAGAAGAAAAACTTTAATAAATAACCAAACTACATCAATCAATCAATCAATGAAATTTTTTTTGGCCTGAATGTGTAGGCTGCAAGTCCACAACTCTATAAACTAAATGTCCAGTGTAAAATCACCTGACTTAAAAAATAATATAAAAGTGTTTTAATTGGAGGAATAAAAGGAGTCGAAATTAACAGTCAGAACATAATCAGAAACTGGATTTGTTCAAGTGAACATCTAAGTCCAAGTTATAACTACTTTCTTTTTTTTTTTTTTTTTTTCCACTCAAATTTTTATTTGGTGCATGACAATTAACACAATACTACATAATTATATTAGGCAGGGCTTTCATACATAAGTGAAAAAGAGAAAGAAAAAACCCCCCAAAAAATCCCGAAAAAGTCAATAGTATAAAATTACATGATATTACATGGAGGTATGAAGGTGTGGAGACGTTTACAAGTAGGGAAAGGTTAGTAAATAAGTTTATGAATGAATAATAATAATAATAGTAAATAACTAGGTCATATAAGTAAGTGAAATAGTATTGATATACATATTAAATACATAAATAAATAAATAAATACATTAATCCATTATTACATTAAGTACAATAACATATCCTCTTAAGTAAGTCAACTGTCATCTTGTTGTTTTCTTTATCCAAACTTCCCTAGAATGTAGCATAATTGGGTTAGTAATTTTACATAAGCTTTGAGAAAGGAGCTCTATGGGTGTAAATGGGAAGGACAAGGATTTTTCTATAACTGCCCAGTCTAGATCTTGTTGACCAGTCCAGTGTATGGTAAGTTTCGCCATTTCAAAGGAGATATAATACAGTCTTGGGTCAGGTAACCCTAAACCTTCCTTTTCCCTGAGGTGTAAAAAAGTGTATTCTCTTTCCCGTGGATTTGTCAACCGCCAAATGTCCACTAAGCCATTGTCCTCACTTAACATATGTATAGCTGCTCTGTCTTTGGGTGTTGAAGAGCCTGTAAGGGTACTTCGATCTATAAATACATCCCAGACCTGATTAAAATCTCCCCCCAAAATAATGTCACCTTCCAGTTCCCCCAAAGTTTTATTTACTTCATGGAAGAAGTTTGGGTCCCCTATAGTTGGTGCATAAATATTACACAAAATGACATTTTTACCATATATATTTGCCTGTAAACAGATCATTCTGCCCTTGTTATTCTTTACCTGTTTAACCAAACTAAAAGCCAAATTTTTATGTACCAGTATAACCACCCCGTTTCGTTTACTGGAGAATGAACTATGAAACACTTGTCCTACCCATCCAAATTTTAATTTCATAGCCTCTTCTGACTTGAAATGTGATTCTTGGATGAATGCAATATCAGCCTTATTGTGTCTAAGATAAGTCAGTACTTTCCCTCTTTTTATGGGACTTCCACAACCTTTTATATTCCAGCTTATGATTCTAACATGGTTTCTCTCCATTTAGTTCTTTTCAGAGGAAAAAAGGAAGAAAAAGAAGAACACTGTACAATAAAGAAAGGAGAGAAAAGAATACCTATTAAGGCCCTCTAATCTAAAACTGTTAAGTAATACATGTGATACATTATGATCGCTTACTTTTGCATATGTTTTAGTCATGCCCTGGTTTTTAGTAGTGAAAACATTTAAGAAAATAAACATATAATAAAGAAATAACTTAGATAGTCCCCCTAACCCTATAACAGGGGGATTTGGCCCTTTCTTGGCCTTGTAAACCAACATACAGTGAGAAAGAAAAAAATTAAATAAAATACACAAACACTAATTAATTAAGGTCCGTGGGGTACCCCCCTCCCAACCAGGAGTGTCCTCACCCGTGTCTCCTTTTCTCATGGTCCACCTGTCCCTTGGTCCTCAGTCCATTTGACAAAACTTATCCCGTACATATTTCAAGCGTTGTTACAGTTCTGATTAATAAAGTGTTCAGCCTCTTCCGCGTTTGTGAAGCGTTGGCTCTTGCCCTTCCACGTAAATCTCAGTGTCGCTGGGAAGGACAGTGTATATCTCACATTGTGTTGTTGTAGCACTCTCTTCGCGGTCAGGAACGCTTTCCTCCTCTCTGCTAGTTCCTTAGTCACATCGGGGAATATCCACAGCCGTTGTCCGTCCCATTTCACTCCTCGTTTCTCCACCGCAGCTCTCAAAACTTTCTCGCGGGCGGACTGCCTCAAGAAGCGGATCAATATGGGTCTGGGCAGCTGATCGTCATTCGGCATCAGGGCTAGTGTTCAGTATATTCGTTCAATTATAAACTCAGCTTCAGTATAAATCCCCAGCCCCTCGCTCAAAACTCTTTTGACGCATTCCTCCAGGGTGCCATTAGTCCCATATGTCTCTGCTAGTCCTAACAGTCTTACGTTATTCCTTTTGCTGTTATTCTCAAGCACTTGCACACGGTTCCATAACATGTCTACCTTTTTCCCCATGTTCATCACCAGGCCCTCAGTCGTGTCTTCCAGTTGCGAGATTCGCTCTTCCGCCTCCTCCACTCGTGCCTGGAGTCTGCTGACAGAGTTTTTCAACTCAGTGGTGGTTTCTTTAATTGTCACTACATCAGCAGCCACTTCTGTCATTGTAATACTCAATTTGGTAATTTCAGCAAAGAGTTTTTCAATACTTATTTTCTGTTCATCAACTTTGTCCGATGGTTTGTCCTCATTAACAGCTAGTGTGTTCCGAGTCGCCATACGGCTCGAATCCTTGAAATATTTCGATGTTGTCGTCATTTCACACCGCCAAACTTCTCTGGGATAAATTCAGTCAGTGTTAGGTTCAATTGAGATGGATAAATAGAAGTTAAATCATTGAATTAATAACAGGTGGCTGGAGCTCTCCTTACAGCGCTGCCATCTTGCTCGGCGTACCCACGTGACTCCAACTACTTTCTTTTTAAATAAATAAATCTGGAATAGAAGTAAAGTAAATAAATGTTTAAAGAGAATTCTACTATAGTGTGATATTTGTGTCATATATGAGAGGATGAGGATGTCAGCATGTCACCTGTCTGTCCTCTCTGACTGTCACAGTCTGTTGCATCAGGCAGGGAGGAGAGGCTGTTTGCAGCCAGCAGCAGAGAAAAAACTCCGGACAATTCACAGATTCATTACAAACCAAGATGAAATGATGTGCTATATACAGTGCAAATTTCGTTTTAGCTTAAAGATAAACACCCTATTAGCTGCGTGCTGTGTTTATTTAAAATATGCCGGCAGACTTCGAACACAGGAGTTGAAATTTCACTTTTCATGTTTTGCTTGTTGAACAAGTGGAGTGATAAACAACTTATCAACCATTCTGTGTTTCAATACACTTACTTCCTCCGAATACCACCGCTTTGTCCACCTACCTCTCTCTGTGTGTACACGGCTCTGCAGCAGCTGCAGCTACGCCGGTCGCCGGGAGAAACAGTTTGGACCAAACCATTGTGAGGGGAGGGGGGTTGTAATCTTTAACAGTTAAAATTGCCTGACAATGTGTTTTTAAGTAGCGTTACTTGTATTGTACCATCAACACACATTACTGTACTACTAGAAAAATCTTATTTGAACCGGATTTTTTTGGGGGACAACTTTGTGGAAGGTGGGGACACGTCCCCTGAGTCCCCCCCAGGATTTACTCCCATGACGACTGGGTAAACTCACTACCCCTATATCTATCCAACCTATTGACTGGTTATCTCTAGATAACAAAAGATTGGTTTTCCAAATGTTCAACTAAACATGCCCATTTATGCAATTGCAGGGTGTCCCAGATGACGCTTCCTTAACAAGAACCCATTTCACCTTTACCCTTATTAGAGTAACTTAAGCATTAACCAGCCACTACAGCCATGGGGGTTGGCAGGTCCCAGCACTTTCCAGTCACAGATCAGTCAAGACTAAGTCAAGGAAAGTGAGGAAAATTTGAGTTGCTACATCTGTTCGTACAACACAGCCAAGGCCATTGACACCAACTTGTTCAGGTCAATGGAAAAAGAGACTATTCTCTTACATCGTGCCATTAAATGTTTGAAGTGTGGTATCTTCTTTTATGTCAAAATGACATGTAGTTTCATAAAAGCTTGAGAATAGATTTTTACTCCTAAAGACTATGTTTAAGCTCAAAAAACTGTGAAAGTTGGGGTCATTCGTGAAGATTATCACGAGGGGAAAGTGTTAGTTTCATGAACTTTTCTTCACCACAGAGCTTTTTATGAGCTGTGATCCAAGAACACATTGAAGAATCTCTTGCTTTTTGTCAAGAGAACCAGTATAATGCTAACTTCCAGGTTGGCCTTCAAAAATGCATTGTCCCTCCACTATTCCATGCTGAGGCCCAGTGACCTTGAACTCTTGAACCTAAAATCTGATAATTTCAAGCTTTCGCCAGACTGCACAGTCTGAGGAAAATCCCTTTCACCCTCTTAAGATATAGCTTTCACATCTGGACAGACAAAAGCCAAGATGGACAGCCCTATAACAAAATGCCTTCACCCCTGGTTATGTCTGGCCTGGAGGCATGAAGGCATTGACTCTCATATCGCTTGGTGTTTTTTCCTCTGGTTCTATTTAACATTTCCATCCAACCGGGGCCAGTACAGATCAGTGACCCCTCTATATCGACTCTCTGTGGACTAAACAGCCTCTCCTGCCTGTTGATGGTAACATTGTGCCATCCATAATGCATTTGTTCCCTAAGGAAGCCTCCCTGACAGTGGGGGAATATGTGCATCCACACACACACATTGTCTGAGAAACCTGTGATTCTGATCCATTATGGATTTCAGGACCAGTCGCAGATCACACTGTGGCTCTGATTTATCTACATGGGAAGCTGCAACAACAACAACAGGGCAAACTCTGTGGTGGGTTTTAAAGTAGGAACACTGAACACACACATCCACTGCAGGAGCTGAAAAACACGCTTGTGAAATGAAAATGCTGTGGCTCCACATGCACAAATATTTGCTCTGAGAAGGAGAGGTGGCCTTTCTTGCTCTGCTCTCACCTGTAAGAGTGAGGTCAGCAGGTGAGTGAAAATAGCCAGAGGAAGACAAACACAGCTCATGGTCCAAAATCTGAAGCATCTGACTTAAAATGAAAAAGTTAAATATAAGCATGTACTGTTCTTTATATAGTCTGTTGTTTGGTGTCTCTATACCCTGTGATTCAGCAGTATGTTCTGGTGTACCTGAATCTCCAAAGTCATTCCATAAATTATCATTTAAGTTATCAGGCTAAATTGTTGAACCATGGGCAGGACGTCCTGGAATTTCCATTAAGCGATAACATGTTGAGCTGTCTCATTCAAAGCAGAGATCCTGAATTTTTAAAGTGCTTACCAAGTCAAATACCATATTTTATCAGGTCAAGAGCTTTCATGATGACCAAAGCATCATAGTTAATGCATTATTGAAATATAGTCAGACCTGATACATATGTACTACTGATATTTCCAACATGAAGTCATTCATGAAATTAATGATATCTTATGGACCCTATGCTAAAGTGATACCTTATTAACTCAGGCTGAGTGGGTCCTCATGGAGGCGTCTACGTCTCTCTTGGAAACTTAGAAGAACTAACGCCATTTCTGACTGTTTATCCTTCTCCTCCTTATCCTGTACAAAACCAAGCGAGCACCTTTCAAGTAATTCTTACTGCTCAGCCTACCCAGCAGGCACAGAGAGCCAGGAGGGCAGAAAAAGTGTTGAACTTCTCGAGGCATGCAGGCGTAAAAACTGCCATATGTTCTCATGACCTGCAAGCAGATGTTTTTTCAAACTCAGTCGAGGAAATAAAGGCGACTGCTGTAAAACTAAGTGGAAGCAAATTAGCCCGAATTAACAACAGGACATTGATTTTTAGCTCTTAAAGGTTAATGTGGTTGGTGACTCCTCTGTCTGTGAGACTGTCCTAGGAGAAAAGAAGACAGAGAGAGACAGAGAAAGAGCCGGAGGGGGGATCTAAAAGGGGACAAAAGGCAAGAACGAGCAAACGTCTTTCATTTTCTCTCAAATCAGAGGCACTGAAACAGGCTTTTGTCTGATACATGACTTTGAGTTGTGGTTCTTGCATGAATTTCTTCACAATTCTACTTTAAAGACACATTATAATGTCACTACTGCCAGTCCAATACTTTCAAAAAGCCATCCAAAGTCTGATAAATCTAAATTTGTGCAAATGTATACTGGTACTTTGGGGTTTCACAAAATCTTATTTTTATACTAGTAATGAAAACATAACACGTCTTATTAATACTAATTGGTAGATTTGGTAATATATTTTGATATCTCATGGTTGCCAGCAGTGAGTGGATTTAAATATGGCATTAACATTGTTCATTGAACAGCAGATTCAATGGTCTTAGAACAGCTCCACAGGAGAGCAGTTCTGAGTTAACAAAGCTTAATAACAATGACCAAGCTGCTGTGTACGCATTCAGTGAAAACTGAATGCTGGTAGTATCTTAGCTTTACTAAATTTTATGAGCTTGCCCATCACTGAGAGCTCAACACTGACCCAGTCACTTTTGTCCGACTTTTATTATGGGGTCAAAGTGAGGAACAATATAAATTGACTATGTGATCTGATACTTAACCCTTAATACCTTTAACATTTTCCCCACTTCCCTCACTATCTAACCCTGACTCTCCCTCTTCTGTCCCTCAACGCTTGCCCTAAATCTTTCCATCCCTTGACCTCTATGATCATTGTTTTCACCTCTATCCATTAATCCTTACCCTGACTTCTACTTTTATCCTTCCAACCTTGTCCTCATCTTTCACCTAACCCTCAACATGTGTAAGAAAGAACCATTCCTAATCCATATCTTGTCTGATGTAGCATTGTCAGTGAATACTGTATGAATGAAATTATTTTGTCCTATTGCTGTAGTTTTGGTGAAAGAAGTCATATTTTCCTCAAATATCTTCAACATTCTATCTTGCAGTATAACCATCATTCATTTGGCCACACCAAAATGACCTCATATGAATGGCAATTGATACCCGAGATATTTAATGATCGGTTCTCATTGTAAGAGGGAGTGGGACTGGTGTGAAGGAATGGGATGGCAATAAGAAAGGAATTAAAGATGGCAGAGTAGTGTCCTGCATGGCTAAAAGGGTCACCTCACCTCACCTTTTGTTTCAGTGAATGATAGAGCCACTGAGGGGACCCCAAACACACACAATCACATCAGTGACCAATGGCAGCCCAGGACAGTCCTTATCAGCAGTTCTGCACATGGTTTACACACACACACACACACACACACACACACACACACACACACACACACCAACAGACACTTAAACACACACTCGGCTGAGTAACAGGACCAGCTGCACACAGGTGCAGGCCGTCAATAAAAGGCAGGAATCAAGTGACTCAGTGAGTGTTAGTGTTCACATTTTGAATATTTATTGAGGGTTTCGGTTTGAGTTTAAATTTTAAGGTAACTAAGCCCTTATGGTCATCTCAGGCTAAATCATAGGACATCTTAAACTAGATAAGTGTTAGCTGCATAATGGCTGCTGTGTTTTTAATCTCAGCATGCATTAGAAGTCATGGCCTTCAGACTGTAACCACGAGCACCAAGTCTTGAGAGAGGCTTGCCAGTTTTTGCTTTCAAAATTCACAGGAAAAGGCAAATGGTAACACTTTCTTTGAAGCCCCTCTATAATGTTTATTAAGCACATTATAGGCATACTCATAAGACATTATAATGTGTTATATTGTGCTTACAATGCAGTAAAATAATAGGCACTAGCACTTTTGACAGATCATGTTGCCTTCCAGTTTTATACATCAGTTACATGCTCACCTCATGCATGCACGGGTTTTCTGTGGGTACCCCAGCTTTCTTCAACAGACCAAAAACATGCTCTTAGGTTAACTGGTGAATGATTTGACCTCAGCCGTGTGTGTGCGTGTGGATGGTTATTTGTCAATGTGTATTGCAAGTGGCTTGCAGAAGGTTCAGGTTGCACCCCACCTCTTACCCAATGTCTGTGGGATAAGTTCCCACCTCTGCAGCCCTAGAAAAGAGAAAGCAGTTGAGTTCAAAGCTCTTTAGGTCCTTCTTTAAGATTGAAGTTTCTTGTTGTTAAGGTCAGGTCAGTTATTTTTTAGTTAGGCAGTTGTAAGTCAGTAGTTAAGAGCTCTTAGGTTCAACATAAAATCCAAAGTCAGGTTGGGAAAGTTGGGCTCCAACAGTCCTACCACTTAACTAGTGGTGAAAATCGGAGAAGCGACAGTATCCTAATGGTTCAGGGTTGACTTGTCATCTCCTTCATCAAAGAGAGTCCAAATCCAGATCTAAGGGGTTTACAGGGTAGATCAAAAACCTAGCCTGTATAGAAACAGGGGCAGCTATTACTTTAAAATCATAACAGTCTCAGTCATGGCCATAGTAGGTTTTACATTTTCAGTTCCAAATGTCATCGCTGTAACACAATAATTGTTCAATAAATGACAAAACTTTTTTTCCAACTGTAAATTATTTATCTACTTTTTTATCCTGATTAAATATAATCAAAAATTATGAATTTTTAACCCAAGAAATAAAACTAACTTCCTTCTTAATAAAGAAAATAAAATATTCCTATTTTTTAAAATCATAACTCTTTATTTTTTTTAAAACATATATTTATTGCACATTTTGCTAGTTTACAGTGAACAACATAGAACAAGAAGGCACTTATTTAGAAAATGAATAAATAAATATAAATAAAATAATAATAATAATAATAAAAAATCAGCAATAATTACAATAATAATGATGACATAATAACAATAAAGATAATAATAATAATAATACATTAATAAAATATAAATAAATTAAAAAAATACTCATTAAAAAGAAATAAGTAAAGGAAAAAGAAAAAGAAAGATGTATACACATGTAACCTACCTACCCATGCACAAACACAAAAGCAACCATTCGTGCTTATAATACTTATATAAGTTATCTAACCTGTGCGTCCATGGACACTTAAACCCACAAAAACAAATTGTCACTGTATGTGAACTACAACAAGTAATTGTACTGCAAAGAAAAGAAAAAAAATATATATATATAATAAAAAAATAATAATAATAATGACATAAATAAATAAATAATAAATTAAAAAATAAATAAATAAATAAATATATCGATATCTACACAGTACATAAGTGTCAAAAGATATATATACTAAATGAAGATCAATAAAAACATAAATGAATCTTCAGTTCAGTTCATCATTCCAGCCATCTACCTTAATATCATTTTTTTCAAGGAAAGTACAGAAAACTTTCCAGATTTTCCAAAACTTGTCAATCTTATTTTGTGAGGTGAAAGTTATCTTTTCTAAAGCCAAGTAAAAAGACATCCCTGTCAACCATTGTGAAGTGGTACAAGGTAAAATCATAACTGTTAAACTGTGTGTTACCATCCATTGGAGGAGCACACCTTCCTTGCCTTTGTTGGACAGAAGGGAGTGCAGAGGGAGTTGGATGTAGCTATCATTACCCTCATCTTCTGGCTTACATCCTCTACTCTAGGTGAGGGTACAACAGGCAGTGGAAACACAAGTGAGAACAGGGCTTACCGCTCAAAACATGCCATCTGTACTGAACCAAATCAAGTCACTCGGTGGAAAACTAAGGATTTGTCGCCTCAGATTGTCTATGAACCTACTTTTTCTTAAAACAGGTTTGAAAAAGTATGTATCTGTGTTTTCTACAGGATCATAAACACCATTATTTCTCTATTTAAATCAATCCATCCACTCCCTCTGAGCCAAAGCCTGGTTGCAGTGGCAAGATGACCCAGACTTCCCCCCTCCCCAGTGACTCCTTCAAGCTCCTACTGGGAGATTCTAAAGCATTCCAAGACAGAAGGGATGCATAATCACTCCATGGAGTTCAGGGTCTTCCCCGGGGTCACCACTTAATTGGATGAGCCTAGACAATTTTAACAAGAAAGACCAGGTGGTATTATAATCAGATGCCTGATCCACTTTAACTGGCTTCAGAGGCTCTGCTTTGAGCTTTCTTCAGATGTATGGACTGCAGACCCTCTGTAGATCCTGTTAAAGTCAGCCATCGCAATAGGCTGCAGAGGAATGCTGGTAAGAGCAGGCTCCAGTATCAACAGATGTTCTTACAGCGCTCTAGGATTGTAGGTAATGTGGTTTTGATGTAATATAGCCAGAATAAATCCTATTCATAATAATTAAAAAAAAAAAGGTTGAAAATATAAACTTGTGTATTTTACATCAGAATACACTCAGTATGTGGTGATTCGTCAGTTTGTTGTCAACAACTCTGCATTAGTTGTAATGCACTGGGCTTGCTACTGTGAGCCAATGGACTTAAACTGAGGACTTTACACTGGGCAGATGTAACACTGGAAGGTCTACTCTGGGGGCTGGGGAAAGAGCTGTTTGGTGCAACTGATGGTGTAAAGAGGGAGAAATCCAGATACCTTACACTTTTTGTCTTGTGCATAGAGGTACCCTGTCATTTAAAGTAGACATGTCAAGCAAACTAAAGGGCAAATAAAGCACAAAAAAGCACAATATGACTCCTTAAGCATCCTTGAGGTTTTAAGTATCCATTTTTTTAATTACATGCACACAGGCATATTTGTGTGTGTTGTTAGAGCCTGGGCATTTACAACATAAAATATCTTCATTCATATTCATCCCTCTGCCTGAGGAGAAAGTGAGCTCTAATGCACATAAGACACAGACACATTTCATAAATAATATTCATCCTTCGGGCTATTTGTGTTTCACTTCTCCATGTACTGCCATGGTTCTCCCTGCAAGCTGCATTGCACAGTTCTGTGTTCTACAAATTTACATTCTCTTTCCATTATCATATTTCCAATTATATCCCAGTTTATTCTTACAATCATTTTTCTAAATAACTGGCAAGAGACCAGCTTTTCTCTTGCATTTACAGTTTTGTTTAATCTACTGCTGAACCAGAACAATAGAAACTAACAATAAGGTGTTTTTTCTTTATGTAAAACATTTATTTTGCTAGATGTATACAGTGCAAAGTGAATACCTTTAAGCAAACATTGTGTACTTAAAGCTCAGTATATGCACAACCAAAGGCAGTGGAGTGGGACAAATAGTACTCTGCGGTGTATAGTGGCCCTGAGGAGGCTGTAAACACTTTACTTATTGTCTCATCTGTTTACTGTAGACATTTACTTTAGAATTAATGTGAAGTGCTGCTGCATAAAAAGTACTTACTTTCTAAGATAATAAGGAATGACTGGGAAAGACATTTGTGTTTTTACTCTGTGCTGTGTTGAATACATCAGTAATCAATATACACTTACATTTATTGATTTAAATTGCTCTTATTTAACTAATATTGCTCATGTAGTGTAGATAAAACAAAGAAGCACCAGGTGTCAGTTTTTAGATGTAAAGCTTCTAGATTTCATGTTTTTGCACAAAGGTCACTTTCATACTTTGGTCAGAGCCAAACAACCCTGGTTGACCCTCTTCGTAAGTTTGATTCAGGGTGGTGTAAAAGCTCAAACGAAGTCTGATGTGGACCAAAGAACATAACTCTGGTCTCTTTTTTCACTTCCAAGCAAACCAGAGTTCATATAATGTGTGTGGAAGTGATCCAAACCAAAGAAGGGCCAAGCGAAGGAAGAAAACTATAGAGCAGTGTACTGTGGATTGAATTTGGCTAACTACAACAACAAAGCAAAGCAACAAAGTAAGGTAAAGTGTCAACAGAAAATACCATGCAGGTATGGCTAACATTAGTCAGCATTATTTTCAGGTCTGCATGCTTCCCTTTCATGAATTTTACATCTCTAATACGACCCCTAGATGGACCAAATGGAGTGGGGCTTGACAATCTGTATTGTAATGGAGGCAAAATGTCACAGAGGCATTAATATCAAAGCTTAAAATGGAAACGTGAATGGGGCTTATGTTATCCTTCAATGCTTGGTTGTGTGTTTTCTGGTCATAGTGCATAGAGTAATGTATCCCTAGCTAATGCAAGGGGGCTACATTTCACAACAGTTAATTGTGTTCCTGATGTCTTCAAGGCAAACTTGGTCAGATGATCTCCATGTATACATTTAAAATATACAAAATTGACAGGCCACTCTGAGGGGCTGCATGTGGCCCCTAGACCACTACTTGCCCACCTTGTCCTTGATCAACATGGAAGTCATCTTGTGAAATTTGCCAATGCTTTGCTTGCAGTTCATAACAGCTTTCAATTATTTAATGTTGTCATGACACAGACCCCTCAAAATAGCAGCAGGACCGTCTAGGGGCAATGGGCCCTACTTTGGTCACCACTGACTCTCCCTAACAGGCATGTTTTTGGTTTGTGGGAGAAAGCCAGAGAACTTTGAGAAAATCCATGAATGTAGCAAATACCCCAACTTTGACCAGCATAAATTATTATATTTCTTTCTGTATTATATTATGAATTTTTATTTAAGAATTTTGAGTTTATCAGAAATCTGCATAAAATCTTCATGGACCAAGTCAATGGTTTTTACAGCTTCAGCTACATTTTCTGTTTTACTCCAAAAGTTTCTCTAAGAGGAAACTTCTACATTGAATATTATGTAACAAAAACTGCATCTGAATGTCTACTTTAATAAAGTTTATTTAATATCTCATTTCTGCACCTTGTTAGAATACTGGACAACTTTTTTTTGGCCATAATGTGTTTTTCACTTTGACACACAGTTATTACACACTTTGTCTTATATTTTATTATGAGTCACAATATAACCAGACACTGAAATCACTTATTGGTAACACCCCTATACAGGGCCACATCTGTGAGCATACCTTTCATTTTCAGTGAGATAAGTTTAATTTCTGAAAATTGATTGGACTGATGACAGTGAAATGAATGCTGTTCTTTCAAATTATTATTTTTATTCATAGAAATCATCTGAAGCATCTTCGCAGACACTTCAAGGAGAACTTCCTCCGAAGTCAGGCCATGAATCTCTTGCGACGTGACCGTGCAGGCCTCTGCATCACTGCAGGCCTCAAGAGCTTCTTCACAGGATGGTGGTTCAGACAGGACCTCCTCTGTGAAGACTGAGGGTCTGACATTATCCTCCGACAACATGGCCCCAGGGGGTTTTGGAGGTGGTACCAAAGCGTGCTCTGGCTCACTGGTGGGCTCATCTCTCTCCACCTAATTCTGTGCTGCTCCAGTCACATCTGTGCGGTGGAGTGAGGGTTTCTGATTGGCGAAGGATGACGTGGTTGCAGGTGGTGCTGGTTCTGGTACCAGTGCAGGCTCTGGGTCAAGACTGACCTTGCCCTCCAGGACCGAAGATGTATCACCTTCAGCTGGCGGGGTGACAGTAGTTAAGGGAGCTGGTCCCTCCTCATCTGGCTCTTCTGAAGGGCGGGTCTTGATCTTGAAGAGCTCACAGATGTGCTCCACTGCAACATCAGTGATGATGGTCATGATCTCCGCCTCAAAGCTGTTGAGCTTCTTTCTTAGTACTCAGGAGGAAACATCCGATGCAGCTGTCCGACTATTGAGAGGTCCACGTTGTCTCTCATGGAAGGGGAGAGGATTACCCACACCGAACAGTCTTTGCACAGAACAGCAGAGACCTGATCCAGAACAGCCTTTGTGAGCCCAACAACCATGTTACTGAGCTGCTTGGAGAGCATGGTGGGTGTGGTGTTTTTGTTGGGCGTCCATAAGCTCTGAACCACTTTGGGCATCACACTAATCACCATGTCTGTGGCCACTGACTTTCTGGAGATTGATGCCTTTGGTTTTTCGTCTCCAAGGATCCTGGCACAGTCCTTGGCCCTCTTCAGCATCTTTGTTTGTCTGTAGAGAAGAGGCAGGTCCTTTGCTGAGTCCAGCAGTCTCCTGGCCTCAAACTCGACGTCTCTCATCTGTAGGCTGACGTTGACCTCCCACACCAGCTCCAGGAGGGCCTTGGTCTCTCCCTTGTTGAAGCCAGCCAATTTGTGCTCCCAGCACTGATTTCTGATGATCTCCCTCCTGTCCATCATCAGAAGATCAGTCATGGCCTGAGCAGTTCCAGCTGATGGGAGCTGCTCGTTGTGCTGAAGCCGGAGCAGTTGGGCCATCGATCCGATGTTTACTGGTCGTCCCAGCAGATCAGAAGACAGCGCTCATACTTGGCTGTCACAAATAACGGTTTGATGGCTCCGTAGATGCCTTTGCTGCCTTCAATGAACGCCATTTCAAATGTTTTCTGTTGCAGTTCAGAAGACTTAAACAGAAAATCACAACTCGAACAATAGACTTTTACCAACCACCAACTCAGAACACTCCAACCACTGCAACTACCAACTCAAACCCACACCGGAGAGTTGATGCTCCGTGCTTAAATACTCGAGGGATTCCAGAACAGGTTTAAGTTCAAAGTCAAAGTTAAATTCAAATTGCAGAATGACTTTGATCAACAAAAATTTTACAAATCATTAAATAATGATAAAAAAAAATGTGCGGACCTGAACTTTTTTCTTTATTGTCTAGGTTGTAAATTCATTATTATTCCAAACCAGATGTGCTTTGCAAAGTTATTTTTGACATTGTTAGCCGAATTAATATTAAAAAATAGAGCAGTTTTCCCCATTTTCGCTTATAACTCCTGAAGCTGGCTGATTTTGATGAAATTTTCATTGAATGCTAATCATGGCATTAAGGAGGAGTGATTACATTTTGGTGGTCATCTGAATCCAGATGCAGATAAAGGAATGTATTTAGAGGATTCTCATCAATAGGCGATAGGGCAGTGATTCATATTTTTGATAATAACTGAGACAAAAATGTCAGAAAAGCCGTGGCAGAGGTAAGCGCTGTTGGAGCATTTCCAATTGTGAATTTTTAGAGGAACTCACACCTGACGGGTTCATTACCTCTTTTTTTCAACCCTCTTTTCAGATAAAGTGTACTTCATGTTTAATGTATATCCACTAAAAGTGTCTCTTAAATGCTTTAATATCTTCACCCTACTCCACATTTTATTGTCTCCAAAAATGCACTTCAAAATGCAAAAACCAACTGTTTTACAGATTACTTAAGCCATGTGTCTGCTGGTTTTTGTCTGTTTGTGAGCAAGACAACTATGCAGAAAATGTTTTCTAAAAATTAAGCTATTTGATTTTTTTTTCTTATTTTTTTTTACTAGGCTTTGGTCTTCCTGACAAAGCACAATGTAAAACGTTAACAAAAAATTCAATAATGTTGCGACTTCACCCATGAACTGAACCAAGTTCACTTCACACGTGAGCTGATCTCAGATTTACCAAGACCAAAGGGCTGGGTTGGCCTTGTCTTCATTTGCTTAGTTTTATTTGAATACCCAAATAAACATGCAATAAATTTTAGAATAGGGTTAGCCATTAGCCCCTTAAATCCTGTAAATGTCACTAGTATGACCCCACCTGAAGACTGTCAAAATCAATGCACACAGAGGGAAGAACACATAGCTCTCTTCCACATTGTAATGCCAAACAGAGACTTCCTGGAAGAAAAATAAAGTACTCAAAAAATTTTCATCCAATCAACCAACATAGTTTCGGGCTTGTTTTTATGTAAAACTCATACAATTATGTGAAGTAACCGTTCTTGCAACAGCAGTGTACTTTACCTGTAGACTGACCTCATTCTTCTTAAAGGTACTGTGCTGCTGGGAGCCCGTTCAGCCACTCCACTGACTATTGTCAAGTTTCTGATACAATCAAACTTCAAAAAAACTAAAATGTTCCTTAAAGTTGACTTGGGCAAGTTATTTCTCAGGATGTTGCAGCAACCAGTGGAGCTCTGCATGGCAACACGGCACAATATATTAATTGAAGTCTATGTAGGAGTTTGTTTGAAGTATCTAATGATAAAAAATAAGAAAGAGCCCATTAATCAGGTTTTGGTGCTTCTATTTTTGCTGTGTGAAAATCTTTTTTTTTTACTAGTAGTGTATTAAAGTTTAAAAATCTGGTGTCATGGTAACTCTTTTGTCTGTATTCTGATACTTTTTCATCAGTGCTCAGTATTTCACATTTATCAGAGAGTGTTATTTATCCTGCTAAATTTTATGTGTCAGCTTTGAAAACCTTAGCAACAACCACTTCTTTTATTGAGTGACAAATACCACAGGACAACAGGGTCAGAATGGGGACATATTTGCTGATGATACCTGAGCTGAGACTCTGTGATGAAGAGATCATCCACAGAGCACTGTGAACCTCCTGAGCAGGTGACCTTTAATCCAGACAAACAGAGACATGTGGAGACAGATGAACACGCGGACAGTTGAGCTGTCACTAACTCTGAAATTTGTACTCTGCAGAGTCCACCTGCTGAGAGGAGATCATCCACTTAAAATCTATGTGGAGTGGCCCCTCATAGGGGGGTCACTTTTCACTGTCAGACACTCCTGATTCATTCAGAGCCGGAGTTTTATTTACAGTATTTTTGCCAGCTCTCTGAATTCACTCTCTGTGATCTAGTTTTACTTAAATTTGCAGGAATTTAAAGTTGGACTGTCAATTACTTTTTCAATCCCAATTAGTTGTATTTCAATGAATCACAGTTTTTATATGCATGATGAAAATACAGCGTTTTTACATTTCAGAAACAGTTCGGTCCGTACTTACAGTGACTTTAAGTTTAAATGCACTTTATCTTTCTCATCTGGACAACCTGAGCAAAGTTGGCTGTCAGAAATTGTGACTTTTTTCTGTCTTAATGTATTGAATTCTTGTTTTATGTGTTTGATGACTGCATGTGTTTGTGTAAAACCGTTGAATGTGCTGCTGTCTTGGCCAGGACACTCTTGCAAAAGAGATTTTTAATCTCAATGAGATTTTCCTGGTTAAATAAAATAAAATAAATGATCACAGTGACCAAGCTCACATAATGTTGAAGTCCCTGTTTGGCAAAATTAGAAAACTGTCTCCAAACACACCTTTTATAGAGTGAAAATAATGTTCCTTTAAACGTGTGGAAAGATTAAAACTCATTTGTTATCTCATAAGGTCCTGTGTTTGCATCAAAAGTCTTTTTACACAGGCAGCACACACAACCTCTTCTTACCAGCGCTTATTGCTTCTGGTTTTGGAAACCTTTAGATATCTCTGTACTATATAATAGTATAGTCAAAGTTCTTCAATTTGTCTTTACTTGTGTAAAAATCATCTAGAATATTTGGAAACAAAGCAACGGAATCACGTTCACCACTTAAAGCAGCTGGAGACCGAGAAATTGCTCCCTTGAAAGTTGAGTCAGTTTATTTCTCTTCTGCCCTAACATTCTTGTTGACAAAGTAGACTCAGAAGTCCTGTCTCTCCTTGATTTTGATTGGTCAGTAAGGCCAGTTATGGCGGTTAGTAATGCAGCTGAAATGGGTAGGCGTCCCCTGCCTCCAGAGCCTTGAAACTTCCTTGCACGTAAGGTATGGTGCTGTTTAAAAAGTTAATTTTTTAGAGCACAGTAACAAAAAGCAGCTTATGCTGACAGCACTTTACCACTAGGGTTTATGAGTGCAGAAAATCATCAGCAATACTGGTTTTGTATTGATTATATGGATTTGCAGTGCAAAAAACAGCAACAGTGGACACAGGCCCTTATGAAGTCACCATTTGAAATTAATATTACTGCTTTTAGTTCTAAAGTTACTGGGCAGAGCCAAACAGTTGTCTCTGCGCTTAAATTCCTGATGAACAACACATGGAAAGTGTACCCTGAAGCACCACAGAAAATTACACCTGGTGCTACTCCTGTCACCTAAAAAGAGGAAACTAAATTTGCACTGACTGAAAAAAAAATTGACATTAGAAGATTGGGTATATTTTGCCTGGTTTTGTAAGTCTCGATTTCTGCTGCCCATGCACTTTCAGATGGTAGAGTCAGAATTTGGCATAATCCATGTTTTCAGGCTCAATGCTGAAGTCCTTGGACTACAGATGATTAGATTCAGATGGACATATTTCTATAAGGGAGGCTTTTCCATATATTTCTGCTAGATTTCAGCCAGAAATCTTAATTTCAAGCCATCAGTCAAGAAGAAATCATTTAAGATGGAGGACTTATTGCAATGGATCTGGCATTAAACAGAGACATCCTAAAGGGGCTCAAACTCCTGGCAACAGCAGAGGCATGAGTCACTGGGCGCAGCTAACATAAGGATGCTCTGTTGCTCTGTTAGACACCTTTACACCCTTTTAAGTGTGATGATTAGGAGTGGGTGGAGGTGACCCTAAAGAGTGGTAGAGTGAGCTATCAGCTAGATCACTGGGACAAGATGACCTTTGAGGGGTAGAGCGAGGTGAAGATTCAAGTGTGGGAGTTACAGATGTCAATATGGACCAAAATCTCAGAGAGATGTTTCCAGCACCGTGATGAATCTAAGTCATGAAAAGGGAGTCCATCTAAGTATTAGCACAGTGTACTTAATAAGGTGACTGTTAGCTTAACCAGAAACAGCCTCCAATTATAGGACACATTTGTTTCACTGCTGTTATTCTCAAGACAGCTACATCTTGGTTTGTAACAAAACAGTAAACTTAAGAGGATGAGGATGAGAAAAAATGTTTGTACTTGCTGGAAGTTGACAAATTATACTCTCAAACTACTTCTTGCTGCAGGGTGAAAATATGTTCATCTCACGCAGATAACTTTTCCAGCTGACAAATGAACAAATGATTCTGTCATCTCATGAGCATATTGTATATTTCTCCTGCAAAAACAGAAAAGTTTTCAACTTTTAGGGATAACTTTTAAAGGCAGTAGAGGAGCTATCACTGGATGTATAAATATGCATGAGTTGCTTTTTCTAAGCTGAAAACATTTTTTTAAGGTACAATCCTAATATGCAACTTATTTGGTCTGTTTTTTATTCAGATCCTACCCTTTCCTCCTCCGTGCATTTGGGCTGAAGTTTAACTTGCTGAGCCTGCAACTTGACATTAAAGATTATGGCTGAAGAGCTGCTTGTTTAATTTTGGGTCATACTCAATTTTTTTTGACAGACCTGCCTGCTTTGGTGTATATGCAGCCAGACCTTGAACTCTGCAGGTAAGAGAATCAAACTTGGTAAGCAGTGTTCAACTTCTCTCCTCCCTCTGAGGGCTCTGTCTTGATTTGGTAGAGGGAGGAGGAGGAAATAAACTAATTCTGTTAACGTCTCTGCAACAGTCTTCTTAATACTGAAGTACAAGGGACACAGTTAGCCAAATTAATGAAGACATACTGCAAAATGGAGGGAAACTGTTCAGAAAGACTGGTATGATTCCTTATCTTTTGGTCATCCCTTCATTTCTTCTCACACTTAGCCACAAGTTAAGAAGATGCAATCTCTCAAAGTGGAGGAATTATACAAAGCTCTCCTCTGGGGTTATGCTGAACGGCTGCAACTCCTCTCTGAGCATACACAGTGAGATGAGCTGGCAGGACAGAACATGCCAGGGGAGATTAAAATCTACGCCCAAGGCCCGATCTTGCTGCGAGCTGTCATATCTGTTTAATGGTTATCACCATAGCAAATGGACTTGCATGCCAGTTTGGACCTGACATCACAGAGGATCTCTCTGGTATTTTCCTCACAAATAAAACTTGTAAAAATGTCAGGAGACTACCTCAGGGGAGGTTAGTTGTAGATTGAACCTATCAGGCTCTTTATAAACTTCAGGTTTAGTCTTGGACTCCGGAATCCAGGTTCATGTTGCATGATTAGCAGCTTAAAACAAATATTTGTCCCTTCCTGGTCTTTTATGCTGCCCCTTAATTGACTTCCTGATTGAAACAAGCCATTCACTGCTGTTTCTTTGAGGCACTGAGGCTAAGTGGAAAAGGAAGCTTATGTTTGAGGCCTTTGAGTAGGCACAGACAGGCCTGAAGCCTGAAGATGAATGATTTCGAGTTCTCCTGCACATTACAATTACACAATTTATTCATATGAGATTATGAAGGAGTAAAGGTGAAACTGGAAAAGTCTTTGAGATCAGAAATCTGCAGAACAATCAAGCTTGTTCCCAAGATTCAAGTTCTAAGATGATGGAAAATTTCCATCCATCCATTCGTTATTTGTTCTGCCTACCATTATTTCATTATCAATTTCTGTCCCATTGCATGAAAGCAGCAAGTCAAATGGTAGATGATGAAAAGAAGGGGCCCCAGGACAGAGCCCTGTGGAACACCTTAAGTGACTGGGGTAAGGGATCGGATTTGTAAGATTTGAGCTGTACGAACTGAAGGCAGAGAGATAAGAGTGGAACCAGTAAAGGGGGATGTGAGTAATGCCAATGGAGGAGAGTCTGCTGAGGAGGATGGGGAGTGAGATGGTGTCAAATGCCACACTCAGATCAAGAAGGATGAGGATGAAAGGTGAGCCGGAGTCTGCACCAATGAGGACACTGTTTGTGATATTTATGAGGGAAGTTTCTGTACTGTGACGGAGCGGAAACCGGACCAGAAAGGTTCATAAAGACTATTTTGGGTTAGATGTGAGTGAAGTTAAGTGGTGACTATTTTTTCAAAAGTTTTGAAGATGAAACGTAAGTTAGAGATGTGATGGAGATTATAGTAGCTGTCAGGATCTGAACCAGTTTTTTTCAGTTTTGGAGTGACAGCTGCAGTTTTGAATAGTTCAAGTGGTGAGTGAAGAGTAGCAGAAGCAGCTGGAAGGGATGAAACCAGAAGAAAAGGTTAAGTCGAGAATATGTTCTTTTATGTGTGTT
The DNA here is from genome assembly GCA_037902135.1 of Cetoscarus ocellatus. Classification (NCBI taxonomy): domain Eukaryota; kingdom Metazoa; phylum Chordata; class Actinopteri; order Labriformes; family Labridae; genus Cetoscarus; species Cetoscarus ocellatus. Next base: position 858,539 of record JBAMNC010001828.1, read on the forward strand.
GGTAAATCTATGTATTGCAGTCCAAACTCTCCATCATGATGAAAATATGAATATGGTAAGAGGCAGGCTGTTGTCCATGTGTATATTAAAGTCCCTCCTAAAAAATAACATTTGGTGAGCAAAGCTGACAAGGGTGTTGTGTTATATTTGACAGAGGTGTTAGCGGACCTAGCTAGGCAGTGCCAATGTTGGGTGATCAACAGCCTGGCTGGCGGTGCTGGGAAGCCGGTGAGAGATGGACCAGAAGGATTTTATTGTTTTGGAGTTGTCTTGATGGAAATCCTTGCGAGACCCATGGTGGATGTACATTCCATGGTGGAAAAGAGCAATGTCTGGGTAGAGGTGCAGCACTGGCAGTGGAGGCTCAAGCAGATGACAGCAGAGACAGGAGTTCAGCAGCTATATAGCAAACTAGACATCCCACAGCGAATTGGCAGAACGGTAAGAACATCCAGATGAGTGCAGACCACAAATAAAACTTGTTGGCCCACATAGTGATTGCAACGGCGAGGTGGCTTTTCAAAGCCAGGTGCTGTGTTCCAGCAGGAAGGCTAATGTTAGCCCACAAACACAAAACGCAGGAGTACAACTTATTTGTTGCCAATGCAAAGACAAATGAATGTATGAATTCCCACATAAGTGCAATTACACAGTCCATTAAGGCACGAAAACCATACAAAAAAAACATTTTTAAAATTTGAAAATTATACCGGTGAGTCATGGCAGCTCAACCTGAATGTGCTTCAATTAAGAAAGGCAAATAGACAACCATTTTCAAGATGTTAGGATAAGTAATCGAATTCCATGAGGGCTCTTGTTGGTACTTTTAACCACCATATTTACCCCTAATCACAATGGATGAGAATTGTGTGACCGACTCCCTTGCCCCCTCATCTTATCAGACATTTATTCTGATTATTTGTGTCCATATAAACATAGCTACAATGTAAGACTGTTGCATACTGGAATATCTCCCACTAGTCTTTGTGCCAATAGTGAAACCTAACAGATGGATGTTTAAGAATATTAATTCTGCGCTTCCTCTTCCTTCTACAAGCTCAGACGTGACTGACAGCAGCAATCTCACTTACACAGCCTGGATGCTGTTTGCTGAAATTAAATCGAGATGCTTCATAATATTGCATGTCCCGTTTAGCTGCCGCTGCCTCTGGGGAGAGGGAGCAAAATATGATTTTTTTTATCCCCCCACTGCTCCGTAAATGAAAAAGCGTGCAATCTCAGCAGAAAACACCCATGTCCCTGCCTCACATCAGATTAAATTGTCCATCTAATTGGGACAACATGACTCCTCTTTTGAAGGAAAAGGGATCAGCACTGCAGGGTACAAATATCAAATATACAGGCAAACTGGGAAAGAGTGAAGAAAACGTGGAAAGGAAGGAGGAAGGAGGAAAGGGAAATGAAGGGAGATAAAGATGCATGGATACAGGAAGGAAAGTGTGAGAGCAGAGTGCTGCTGAGAAATTGGAAAGCGTGCTGACCGTAAAATCACTCTCTTCTGTGGGGATAATCAAGTGCTACACCTCCACACAGCCAGCCTCTCCTGCATCACTACATATTGGCATGTGCTGAAAGCCAGTCATATTAATTAACCTCCATAATTCAGCGCCACTTGTTAATGTAAGCCTGTCAATGCAGCTAATCAATGTGTGCATAATGACACAAAATGGATACTACACTGGAACGGTGGGCTCACACTGCCTGCAGCACATCACAGCTCCACTCAGGCTCAAGATTAATATTCATATTTCCCAATGTTTTCCCCTCCGGACCGTGTTTTGTTAGAGGGTCGATGAGCATTGAGCAGGAGGTGATGGGGTTAATTGCTCAAACGAAAGGTCAAATCAATTATTGACAAATGCTGTCTGTGGAGGTTGCAGAGTTGAGGTCATGATGCTGCAAAAAGAAGATCTGTGAGTCAGTGTTACAGGATAAAGGCGAGGTCCACTGAGCCTGGGTAGAGAACTTTTAATGATATTACCTTTTATTTCCTTCATAGTGAAATAGATGCAAATAAGATTATTTTTCATTACATGATTAACAGTGCAGATAATTGATGTTCCATGTATTTTACCTTTTTCAAATGAGTTACTAATGTCAGAGGACTTGCTTCATTTTACTCTGATGATTATTATGTTCTGCTTATTTTTATTTTCTCCTTCGCATTTATACTCACAGCCACTTTATTGGGTACACCACTCAATTGCTTTGTCACGCAAATATCTCATCAGCCAATCACAAGGCAGTGACCTGGTAGTAGTTTTATATTTCCCTAAGTGTGTTTTACAAGATAAAATACTTCTATGCACAGGACAAAAAGTCCAAAACATCTGGACTTTTCCCTCGCCGTTGCAATCTCTATGTGGGCCAACAAGTTTTAGAGCATAAACTATAGAATGAGCAAGTTGTTGACAGCATGTCCCAGAGTAGCACTGAACTGATCAACTGCCAAAAAACAGATTAGACCAGACAGAGTGAGAATACAGATGGATCAGGGGTACTTAGTTTATGGAAACTAGAAGGCATTTTGAACTTTCGTGAAACATACTCCAGCAGTCAACAAAATTGAATGTATATGATCCTAAATTGAGGCAAAATATCGACTGCTCCCTCTCTCCTTCTTTGCAGTGCCAGCAGCTGCCTTAAAGGGATAATTCGGGATATTTGAAGTAGGGTTGTACAAAGTACGTGGTATTACCCTAGACACAAACAACAGTCACAAAGCTAAGCTCTCTATCTGTGCAGAAAAGGCTATACATTGCTGCATATGGTGCCAGTGACCCAGCATAAATAAAAGAATTGCATGAAAACAAGTCACAAAAACAGCATAGTGCGATTACATGCAAACAGCTTAGGCAACAACGGTAATGGAAGCAAAAGCCAGAGCCTGGGTACATTGATGTCATTTTGGATGGACACAAAATAACGCAGATACAGTGTTAGAGTCACAAAAGAGCTTCATCCTATGGCAAACAAAAATTAATGTTGCGTTTTATATATAACTTTATGGCTCAAAAAGATCATTAAGTCATTTTTAAAAACAAATCAGACAAGAATCTACATTGTCTGTGATGAACATCATCAAATATAAACAGGCCTTCTGAACATTATTAAACACACTGTACTTTTTAGGTGAATTTGCATTTCACTTTTTATAACTGCCAGTCTGACACACAAATTGTGACATCAATGCACACCCTCCATATATGAGCCTGATTTAAGGCAAAATATGGTTTCTTTAAGTAACTTGGCATGGTTATGGTCATGGCTGTCGTCAGGCTGGTCAACATTTTTTTTTAACTGTTAATAAAAGCTTTTTTTTTCTTGCAAAAGTGAATCTGATGTCTTGCAAATACTAGATTCTTAAATACAGTATGTCCTGAATCAAATCAACACACATCAAGCACATATATGGAAAAGCCCCTAGAGTAACCAATACTTTATACATGAATTGGATTTGTGAGGATACCATCAAATAGTGTTGACGGTGCAGCAGTCCACCCTACCAACATGCACATCATTGCAGTATAGTGTGCTGTAGAAATGAAGGTTCTTATAGATTTTCTGCTGTTTGTGTTGAAGATGTTTTGCCCACTCATCCCAGAGGCTTCATTAGTGCTGCTGCTCTTCAGAAGAAATGATTAACCCTGTGGGTGAGAGCAGATGAGAGTCTCTGAGAGTCATAGTCTCCGCTGAAACCTTCCATTTCAATGTTTCCCTCTGGACTCTTTCGGTAGAAGTGGAGAAGAATCTACTCCAGGTATGTGTTTCATCTACAGTGGTTCCTTTCAATCTTGTTTTATAGATTTAGCTGTTTGCTTCGGTAATAAATGACTTAAATAAGTATTTAGAGAAATTACACTATAATGGATTGTTGAGTTGAATATTTTAAATGTGACTTTGACTATTAAATCTGAAGGAAATGTAGAGGGGAGTCTAATATATTACCCAAAAAAGAAAATTGAATGAGAAGGATTTCCTGTAACAGTTCAACAACTTTAGCACAGCTGGATACCTTAAACCAAATTGATAGATGTTACGGCCCTGGCCGTATATTGTTACGTATTGCATTTTGAGATGTTTGTTGAGATGCTCTATCCTGTGGAGTGTTGTGTGTGTGAGTGTCTGAGAGTGCGTGTGGAGTGAGAGCTCTTCTCCACAGGAGGATCTTTGAGGCAGTACTCAGGTGGCCGGGCTTGATTGGCTGAGGTGCTGGATCGGCTGAGGGAGAAGCGGCCCTGCTATTGGCCCAAGAAGAACGGCTTCCAATTCAAATGGCCTCAGTCAGGAGATGGAAGTCGGCGTCCCTTCTGACAGCAGCAGCTCTGTCACTGTTGGCCTCCAAACGTGACTTGGTTAATTGTGTATTAATTGTAGTTGGTATAGTTCTCGGTTATTTACTTTGTATTTAGATAGCTCGCTCTAGTTTTGGGTAACTCTTTAGTTTGTGTGCCAGCCTTCGCGGCCTTTTGTTTTTGTACCCCTTTTTGCTTAAGATCTCTGCTTTTTAAGTTTGTTTTTTTTGTACATACCTTTTTGCCTTTGGCTTGTTTTTTTTGTTTGTTGTAAATAAATTGTGAGAAACTTGATCATTGTTTGGTTAATTGAGATTTGGAGACCGAGAGTGATTCTCTTTTTTCCCTTTTTCCCTTCCAAATACGTTAGGCACCTTCCCCCTAGACGGGTGCGTAACAATAGAGTTACAGTTTACTCAGTACTTAAGGTGCCGCAAATTTACCAAGGAATAAATAGTTATTAACAAGGCAAGAACAGGTAATTAGCTGCTATTAACAGAAAATAAAAATAATATAATCTAATTGACTTACCCAAAAATAGATAGGAAACTGAGAACAAGAAAAATTACTCAGAAATTAGGGAATGAATGATTAAAAATCACACAATCTGAATACAGCCATATATTTTCTATTGGTTGTTGTGTTTAGGTTGAGATTTTGTTGTGTGTCTGAGTTATTAAGAAATTAACTGCTGGACACTGAAGGGTGAGATGTTTGCATGTACAGAACTATGGCCAGCATGGGTTCAAACCCAGGTCTTCCCTTGTTTTATTTTCTTTTTTCCAGTGTCAACCATCGCACGTCTTGATGATCCAGTGGGCCAGAGTGGGACTCTTTTTCAGCCCTCTCAGCCCCCCAACAAGGGGGATTGTTTCTCAGGGTCCTGTTACTCAAAATGAATCATTTGTTTCCTGCTTCACAACATTTAGCTTCTAATTAGTTATCTTGTCTATTTTATGTTGACCTTGTTGTGGAGTGTAACCAGATTTTCTTCAGAAATTTGATCCGTTTCACAAGCAATCTTCCAAATGAGGAGTCAAAGTCTTCATGATAAAACCATCCCTCTGCAGTGATTGGATCCATGGGTGCTTTCTGAGGACATGGAGGAGGTGGTTGGTGTTTCTCAGCGAGTCTATTGAAACCTTTTGATGTATCTCCTCTGAGTCAGTGAGGAGCAGGTGTCCTGGTTTCTCCCTGCTGTAAAAATGAAAACTAATGCAGGCACTTAGAAGGCTACATCAAAGAAAAGAGCAGCGCTTAAAATGCTAAAGGCGTCTGAAGTAAGGCCTCACTTCACCTTCACATTGCATTTCATCTGACATTTACATCCAGAGCAGCTTACAATGAGGGCTACAGAGAAAGCTCCATATTGAAGCACAAAGGTCAGAGCATTGACAGGATGGAGCAGGTTTTAAAAGTTACTGTGTTTGCTGATGACACCTTTAGCTCTTTTCATTCTTTATTTTTATCTAATTTAAGCTGCACTCTGCCATGTAGAGAAAATATTTATCATACTGCCCAGACACAAGAGATTAGAAGGTCTAAATCTGAGGTAATGGGATATCTTTATCATGAAATTTCTTTCACTTCACAGCCTGACCATGACCAGGCTGTTCCGAGTCACTTAAAGGGCCCATATTTGCCTTAAATCAGGTTCAAATGTGAAGGGTATGTATTGATTGCACAATTTTTATGTACCAGACCAGCAGTTCCAACCACTAAGTGGCACAGAGCAACATCTAGTAATTGATATTGGTTAATATTATAGGTTTATCTGTCCTCATTTGATAGAAGTTCTTTGATTCTTGCTATATTTTAAAGGAGGCTATGGACTAATTATGGTCCGAGACCATAATCACACCAAAATTCCTGGCATGATTTGTAGGTTCTGGTATCACTGAGTATATGTCATTTATTTGTAGTCTTTCCTCTTTAGGGCCATAGACAAGGCTTTCAGTTTTCTCTTTATTTAATGATGACGATAACACATGCAAAGACGAGAGATATAGGTGGGACCTTATGATCTTGAACTATGACCCTGAAAATTTAATTCCAGGTCATTCTTGAGTCAGAAAGGACATTCCTATGAAATCTGACAGTGTTCTTGAGTTATCATGTAAATATAACATGGTCATAACAAACTTAAACTTATTGTTTTTGTCAAACTTTGACAGGTTTCTTACTGTCTAAGGTGGTTTCCACAGCTATTGCTTGGGTGCTTTGCTCCAAAACGTTACAAATTTGCATATTTCCTTTGGATCATTTCATGTTCACACAACAGTACTTTGAAGAGGGCCAAGCTCCACAAATGGCCAGAGCTAGCCTAACGTCATGATGTCACAGCCAGCATTGCTATGGCTACGAGCTGAGCATTATAGGAGGGAAGCTCGCAGGCTAAGCTATTCACAAATTGACTTACTGATTAATAGTGGCTATAGTGGTAGACTTGCAGAGCAGGATGAGATCAATCAATAAAATAACGTAGATGAGATAATGTTGAGTTAATGCTCATTATTGTAAGTGACTCTTTCGAGGATTACCTAAGTTATGTACAGTTTTGGTAAGCTCCGTAAACTCTGAATAGTCTTCTTCACTCCTGCATATAAATGTGTTACCTCAGAGGTCCTGACAAATTTTGTGTCTCTCTCTCCTCCTCAGATTTTTCCATCAGTGAACACTATCGAAATCAACAGCAGGGCCACGTTCATAAAAGTGTCACAAGGAAGAACAAACACAAACAAATAAAAGAGAACAAAAAGCCCGAACTCATCAGGATGCATCACACCTTGTCTGTTTTATTTCACCTGTAACAAAACACACACCTGGGAGAGTGTGATTCCTATTTTCAATAACTCTGAAAGGTAAGATGACAGATGAGATAGATCTCACACTCCCTGAGGAAATTTGTGACGTGTGCATTGAGCCATGAATGAATATGAACAGAGTATCTCTATAGGCCGCTGACTCACACACAGCTTTATTAACATTACCCATCAGTCAAAACAAAAATAAAAACCAGTTTGTTAGGAGAGCAACTGCACTCAGAGGAAATGTGCTTTGCTTTTTTAGAGATAATCAATTGGTAGAGATGAGAGTGTACATCGGGATTGATGCGTGCCATGACTCTGCAGGCAAATGGTGTTGAGGGAAACAATAAGGGCTGGACTCAGGTCAGAAAAAAGAGATGGTGTTTTACTTTATTTGAAAAAAATAGATGTTTAAAGTGTATCTTTAAATGTGCAGTGTGTAGAAACCCGCTGCTGTGGCTCTAAACTGAACAAAAATGAGAAATGACCAGAGATTGACCTGCTATCACCTACAGTTGCTTTTAAAGTTTCCCTCTTGCTTTAAATTAAGGACCATGTTGAAAACAAACTAAAGAGTGGATGGAGACAGAAAGGGGGCAAGAGCACAGGGGAAGACACACTTGAACCTGATTTCCCAAGCAGGACTTGCCCTTCCGGCAGTGTTGCAGGTGTTGAATTGGACATTGTGATGAAGAGGAAGCAAAGCTGGAAGGCAAAGCTTTCAGTTTACTGCTCTATCTTTGTTCAACTCTTACCTAGGGTTGTGCTTTGGGTAATGGCTGAAAGAATGACATCCCAGGTAAAAGTGGTTGAAATGAGAGTGGCTGGGCTCAGCCTTAGAGGTGGAGTGAGGAGCTCAGACATCTGGAGGGATTTTGAAGTAGAGCTGTTGCTTCTTTGCACTAAAAAGGAGTCAGTTGGGATGTCTGGGGCATTTGGTTAGGACACCTCCTGGTTGCCTCCTTGTGGTGGTCTTCTGGTCACATCCAACCGAGAGGAAACCCTAAGGGAGACCCAGAACCTGCTGGAGAGATCATATATCCTGTCTGGCTTGGGAAGGCCTTGTAATCCCCCCTGACAGGACTGAAAAATGTTGCAGGATAGAGTGAGACTTATGGGATGACCTGCTGCCTCTGTGACCCACTGTAACCCTGGATAAGCAGAGGAAGATGGACTGATGTTGAATGCTTGAAATGGTCCCAAAGCCTGAGAGTAATTCATAGAGCGTAGTTTAATTTATTATTCACCGTATGATTGTCAGATGAAGAGTGTTTTAATCAACTGTTTGATGTGTACTTGTGTTCTTAAACAGAAAAAAATTGTCTGTAGTGATTATGTGGCCCTATTTATTTATCTATTTTCAAACTTCATCATATTTAGTTATTTCTTTTTCTGCTTGAGACTGTGCCGAGCTGGTTTGGGATGGGCACCAAAATGATTTTTTTTTTTTTTTTTGTGGGAACCAAAATTTCTGGCTGTGCTCCTTGCTAAATGTATACATGGACTGGTAGACTACAAACCGAAATACCCTTTGGAATAAATAAAGATGTCTTAATCATAATCTGAATGTATGGTATGGGCAGCCTTGAATGTATCTTAAAATTATCTTAAATATAAATGACTTTGAATGCTTAAAAACAGTCTTTCTGCCTTGACATAAGCTTAAGCTTCATCACTGTTTTGGACACTGCTTTAAAAATTGAAGAGATTACACAATATACAGTCACCTTAAACAGGATTTTACTGCTGATCATTTTTATTTCACACCTTTCTGGCAGCATACTGTACATCTGCTCAAGGCACTCAGATATAGAATGAGTCCACTTATTACAACTTAAATTTTCAGCACTTTATATACCTTTTTTTCATTTTTTTCTGCCAAATCACAGTTCTTTTTAATCCTTTACCCCCAGATTCACCTATTCCACACCACCACATTTGCTCTTAATGCAAACAAAGCTAAAATGGATGTTTATTTTGTTGGTTGTTTTTGAAAATAAATGCATAATATAATGTAAAAAGGCATGTTGGCCTGCAGTTCTTGTTAATTTGTATTATGTGTTCAGCTAATGTCTTGTGAGAAAGGGGCAGACTCTATAAGATTTTTCTTAATTAAGCTCCTTTTCATTCACGTTAGAGTTTTTTTTTTTGTTTTTTTGTATTGAATGTTTTATATACTAACAGAATGAAACAAAGTTCTAAACCTAAACCTAAACCTAAAACATGTAAATATGAGAAGCACTTAAAGTCAACTGTCATGGATTAATTTTTAGCCCACGTCTCTGCAGGTCATCAGATTCAAAAGAGCTCACCTGAAATCGCATGAGAATCAAATCCAACAAAATCAAATCAAACACTTCCTGATGGGAGTCATCTTTTTCTTCTCCCTTTGGCTCCCTGAACCCAGCGTCCTCCACCATTTTGTGATGAGGACCCCGTTTGATCGCAGCTTTGGCTTGATTTGCACGCCTCGCAGCCTTACCTAATTCACTTTCACACAGAGTAATTAAAAATTCAGTGAGCAGAAGCTGGCTGATCAATGACACCTGGAAGAGGCAGTGAGAGTGGATCAAGGATCAGTCGGTCCATTCATCTGTCTGTGGACACCAAACGTCCATTTATCTGTCCATCCAAACACATGCACACACACACACACACACACACACTGCATTGACTCTCCCATCGGGGCACCTTCACCGACTCATGACCCTTCCAGCATGTTTAATCAGTAAGTGTGAGTGTGTACGTGTGTGTGCTGTTTGCAAATGACATGCTCTTCAGGGGTCAAGGTTGATTCAGTTGTTTGTGCAGGTTGTTTTGCTTGTTGGTCTCCAGAGGTTGGACCATGAAGAGTGAAATGTCATAACCATGGATGCAACAGCACACATGACCACAGTGACAACCTGGACGTGTCCTGTTTGCATTCAACCCAAATTTTCTTTTCTGTCTTCCTTGTAGGCATGTTAGTTTTCTTTCACGCAGATGCATAACAGAAAAGGTTCAGAGATGGACAGAGATTGCAAAAATTTAGACAAGACCATCTTAAACTGAGGTAAGACTGCATCTTACTGATTTTGCTGTCCTGCTTCTGTCACTGTGTGATTTTATGTGTAAACCACACAAGCACACACCTGTAAAGCCATCTCCTTCTTTTCAGATCGCCGTTATAAGTCGTGCGCTCACCCCCGTTCACACAAACACGCGCCCCCACACGTTTGTTTTGTTGCATTCATGAAATCACTATTTCCTGGAGGGACTGGAAAATGTAAAAGCATGGGGTGCGTTCAAAAAGTCTTTCCTAATTCCTTTTCCTATCCACTTTACCTTAACCCCGATAAAAAATGTCACAGGGTCAAGGAAAGGAGGGAATAAGAGGAAAGGACAGGAGAACTGTGGTGAAAGAGGAATTCGACTGCACTTTCACTTAGATATGTAATTGTACTGTAATGCTTTCAAAAAATTGCACGATATACGATGTCTACTCACTGCCAGCCTTCTTTGGCCGCATTTCTCTTCCCACTGAAGAGGTCATTGAGTTTAACCCTTGCTCAAATAAGAGCAAGGGTTTCAGCATCTGTGACTGTAATAAAAAGAAATCGACAACTCTTATGAAAGCAGACATTTTTGTCAGAAAAAGGATATAACTTAAAAAAAACAAGCAGAAATTAGTCTCTTTCACTAGTAGTTCATTTTTACAGTTCAAAATTATACCAAAACATTTTAGGTTTGCCTGCACGTCTTTTTAACATTCATACACCATTGAACACAATGAGTATAAATAAACACATTCAGGCAAACACATGATGGAAAATGTTACAAAAGCAACAGTACTCACATAACTTCCGTCCCTTCTCCATCGTAAGTTCTGTGTAGCCCTTTGTCTTAGCCTACGGAGAATTGGGACACCCCTTCACTAGACGTGAACGTGCAAAACCAAGGGGTAAGGGGTAAGACAATGGCTAAGGGGTACAATTGGAACTCACCCTTAGATTTGATTACAACATCTTTACAATTTCCAGATTTACAGCTGCTCTAATGCCAAGACACTATTCTTTCACAACATCCTAATGTTGTGAACATCTACAGCAGGCATCACCAAATGGCGGACCTCGGGCCGGATCCGGACCGAGTGATGATTCTGTCCGGACCCGTGACCAATCTCTGATAAATTCACAGGAATAGATTTTAACTGAGCATTTCTTCCGACAGTCGCGGATATACAGCGGGTGCTGCTACTCCAGTTAACACTAGAACCGCTACTGTGGTCTGATCACAAGCTGGTCATGTCAAGAGTGTTCCTAAATATATGTTCTGTAAGTTTTCTGAAGCTTAAATTGTTGTTTAATAAAGCACTAAAGAGGAACGAGACATGATTCATTTTGCGGAGGTGACTTTCCCGCGGCTATCGTGTTTACAGCACGAGCTGCAGCAGCCACAGGCACCAGCAAACAGGAGGCAGAGCCAATTTAACTGGGAATAAACTGCCTGTGCAAAAAAATAAGACCCTTGTCACCTGCAAGCTTTGCGACTGACCTGTGTGGGAAATGCTGATGAGGGCCGAGAGCTTTTGAGCTATGGTGGCACGGCGCTGTCCACGGGCTGATCCTGTTCTTTTTCTAATTGTTTACTAATCGAGTTGATCATTTGTTTGTGTTATTTTCATTGTTGCAGTTCTACAGTTTTTAGCACTAGTTTATTTCCGAATGTTTCATATTTATGAAGTTCTATCAACACTGTTCTGTTTATTTATTTATTAGCCTATGTGAGTGTGGGTTCATGTAATGTGTGCAGCGCTGTTTGTGTGAGAGAATGAGAAAGAAAGAGAGGGAAAGACTGAAAGACAGAGAGAGAGAGAGAGAGTTAAGGACAGAGAGCCAAAGAGAGAGGGAGAGCAAAATCTGAAACATGCGCAAATAAAATATTTATCTTCCTGTCACTTTCTTGTTACATTATTTTGCAACAACACAACAGAAAAGCAGTTACACATGACAAATGATTGTACTTTTAAGAGTTAATTTCTTGTATTATGAAGATGTTGACTTTTTTTACTGGAAGTGTACGTCTTATTTTTTTTTAGGCTGTGACCTCTCTTAATTAAGAAAAAAGACGAGGAAAAATATTTAATCAGGGCTCTGTATGCACTTGTTTTTTCCTAAAAAGAGCCACCTTTTATTTATTGTTTTCTGAAGATGTTGACTTTTTAACTTGATGTGTAGGCCTTCAATTCTTGGCTGGGACCGCTTTCATTTAAGAGAAAAAATGGTTATTTGGCTCTGTTTGCACTTTTTTATTTATTATATTTCAGGTTTTTCTTTTTTAATCTGAAATAAAAGCCTTAATTAATTTGCCTAGGACTATTTTTATTATGGTAAAGGATCTCGCTGTGCACTCAATAAAACATAATCCTGCATTAAAAATTGACAAAAATATTGTTTAAACCATAAAAATGTGGACATGGGGAAGGCTATAAGACACAATTTGGACTTCCACTATTGGTGCCTCGGTGACTTTTAATTGAATACCCCTGATCTACAGAATAGAGCAGGGATCAACTTCAATAACCCCCTCACAAAAATCCCCATGATGGATGCTCTGATGCTGACAGTATCTGGACACAGGCTCGGACTCTGAAAACTCTGAAGCCACAGATCTGAAAGAAGTCATGCTGTTGTTTAACTTTGAATATTTACTCTTTATCACCGAGGATTTTGTTGTTAAGTTATTTTTTGATTAAAGTTTGCAGCTAGTTTCTTTATTTTTATAAGAACTTAAGTGTCAGTTTTAATTATATACCCGTGAGGTAAAGCAGCTCCGTTAATTATGTTCCTCATTAGAGTTTTCTTCCGTGTATGAAGCAAAGAAACAAATTAGTCCTGTACTCGGTTCTACAAACTGATGTATCATTGTGACTAATTAGTATGGGCTGTTTATGATGTTTGATATTTAACAGGATGTAAGCCTTATCAGGAGAACATGTTACTCCCAACAATTTACTTTCATCCTGGTACATTAACATTTTGTAGACCTCAGGCATTGTGTTTCACCTCTGTTGTTTGATTTGTATTACATTTCATTTTCTGTTTACACCCTTTAGATATAGTTTTTACCTGTGCCCTTAATTTGTGTACCTTGTTTTTAAAGTTTCTTTTGACCTTGTGTTTTTGTTGTAAAAATCCTTGCATGTTACATTGACTCAGCCAAGGAGTTTGTTTTAGCCAGCCTATATTTGTTTAATAGTTTGTAAACAGGATAGCTCAAAAAAATGGATTTTGATTAAAAAAAAAAAAAAAGGCAGTAATGGCACTATGTAGAACAAAGTCTCCCCAAGACATGTTGGCAGTGGAGGGAAAACATCCTTTCTATCTAGAAGTGCTGTCAGTTTTGTTGTTTGTTCTTCATTTCATAAAAAAAGTTAAGTTTAGGTCTGATAAAACTGCTACCAAAGTTCATATGAGCAGTCACCTCTTGCTGTTGTCTTGCTCGTAGCTCCCACCTCCACCTGCTCTAAAGGATGCTGATTGAGCCGTGCCACTTTGGACCATTCACAATCGTAAATTAAGGCTTTGCAGGATGGATCTGTCAGATGACAAACATTTAATCAGACAGATTCAGCTGCTGCACAAAGTTAAATCTGGATCTGAACCAGGCATTTTTTCAAGGATTTAACAGTGTGAGATAGTGCAGTGTTTTGGAGATGCCTTGGCGGGGGTCTGTGCTCTTGGAGTACTTCTAGTTTTACTTTTTTCTTTTTTTGTTTGTTTGTTTTTTTCTTTTGGGCGTGTCCCGCTACATTATGATATCCAGAGGGTGCACAATAGCAGGCAAAGCCAGGCACAGATTACACAGAGAATGGATTATATCCCTTTATTATTCATGGGTGTGCTTTGGACTTGACATGAATCAAACCAATCAGAGTACTAGCTCCAATTCTTTTTATAAGCAGAGGGCAGCTGCCCACTTGTGTGCTCTTATCTTTATAGTGGATTTTACGGTTGTCCCGACATGGACTGATTCATCCACTAAACCTCCTTTTGCTTTTACATTTAACACTCAGAACTTTACAGCAGAAAAGATTCCACCAGTGTGTAGTGTTAAGATATCTTAAATGTGTACCCAAATGTGTCCTCTTGATGCCACAAACTTTAAAACCATGTTGTAAGGGATCTGAGGGGAAGTAACATTCTGTGTTCCCAAGATTCGAACACACCAGCTTTACCTCTCATTTTTAGAAAATCACACCACTGCTTTCATATTCATTTGCTTTTTAATCAATGTGAGTAAATATATGCCTGTATCAAGAGACAGAAAGGAAAGATGCATATGTGGTGCATGATAAATTGAAGTGAACAGAGACTGTTGGAGAAATGGATTTACACACTTCTCAGAAACCTCAGATAACCTATGAGTGAACATATCTTGCTAGGTTTAAATCTCATTTTAAGTAAAATCTGTGTCAATAATACTTACTAAAGCTGACTTCAAGGCCTTTACAGACATCTTGAGAAATCAAAAACTTAGGGTTCAAAGTTGGAACAAAAGTTTGTCATTCTTTTTGTGGTATTTTACCTTAGCCAAAGCTAAATTTGATCAGAAACAGTTCAGTACACATGCTTGTCTTATATTGGCAATGAATCAAAAAAAAAATCTTCATGTATATTTTTCTTTCATTTGGATGAAAGGATTTTTGAAAAAAAACCTCAGTTTTTATTACATAATGTAGCATTCTGGAACATCGAACAGTTCTGCTGTCAAAGATAAAATTAAATTTTCCCTCAGCTGTGTCAGGGATTTATTAGATAACTTTTCATTCAAACTGAATATTCACAAATGCTGCAGATTCACATTTGCCACTATTGAGAGGCAGTCAAAGGAAACAGTGTTCTGCTCAAGGACATGGATTGTTACAGTGAAGAAGGGTCAACTTCAATTATAGTGCAACATTCACACATATAGATATTCTGAGTGCCATATACATAAGATGATTGCACAGATCAAAGTGGTGTCTATTTAAGAGGTCCTGAAGCTCAGCAGTGAATGGCTGTGAGACTCTAACAGTTCTTCCACTCTGAAGGCCAGTTCACACATCATTGTATGTATATTAGTTGACACTGATCAATGTGGAGAAATCATATCATTTTCAGTAAAACAACATTTGCTCGGTCAATTTTGCTGTGTTTTGGTTTTTGGTGTATCTTAAGCAGAGAGAAACATTGCTCTGGGAGAGTATGATGTTTCCTGTTGGCCCCCTGACTAATTGTAGATGGATGTAACGCATGTCAACTTAGGGGAACTTTGCGCTAATGGAGCCTGGCGCCACTGAACGCTGTATTATTGCAACATTGCTCAGTGAATGCCATATGAAGCAGGTGTATATGCCATTTCAGCCCATGCAGCTTCAGCAGGTCTCAGTATTCCAACACTCAACTAACATAGCAGGAGTCCAGGCCTGAGGAGGAAGTAGCTGGAGCCGACAGAGAAACACAGCTTTAGCTTAGGGTAGCAAAGTAAAGGGGAGGTCAACTCTTTCTACCATTTAAAAGCATGTTGTATCAAGCATCAGACATTTTTAAGCATGAATAAAACTTTTTGACATACCCAATGAACGTAACTTACATATTGTAACTCCAAATTCTATGAGTATCAGCGCAGCACTTTAAGGCTTTTGCATGTGGGTCAATCCGCCACGAGTCAGCACAGCACTGAAAACTTTAGTCCAAGCCCACCTGCGTGATGGGCCTCACTCTCGGGCCAATTCTGCCTATAAATAGCCGTGAGTCCATGCAATCTGCTCCCAAAATCACAGCTTTTTCTTCAGCTGAAAGAAGCCAGTGACTCCACTATACTCATAGAATCTGGGGTTATAAAACGTAACGTACGTTCTAATTCGTATAGGCTTCGCTTTTTAAAGCCATTGCTATTGGGTCAAAGGTGAAACAGGATGCAGGCGCCTCACTGGGCCAGTACGGTACCACAGGCACAAACTCACTGCAATGAATGACTATGTCCAACCAGTCCAGCCACTGAGCCATGCATAATGATGCATCATAGAGCCCCAAAGACACAAAAAAACAACAGAATGCATAATGAATGCTCTTGATGGGGTTAAAAGGCTGGGAATGATAAGCCTGCTGCTGTGAGGAAGTGGAGACGAACGTTACGCATTGTAACAGACCCACAAAGAGCAGAGCAGACTGACAAAGACTCTCTCCTACTGCCGAAAGGCAGAAAAGAGAATGAACATCCTCAACATCTTAAAAGATCATTCAGACAAGACTCTCTGTACAGAGTGTGTCATACATAAGGGGAGACATCCCTGAGATAAAAATGGATGAAAAATCAGGGTGAAGACCATGATGCAGCAGAGCAACTGTCCTCCACTGTCATTCCTCTGTGCAAGCCCACAGAGGATGAAATTCCCCTGGTGGATTGTGCTCTAAGGCACTCCAGGGGATCAGAACCATAAGAAAAATTGGCCTGTAAAACAGCATTGCATAGCCAGTGTGACAGACGCTGTGTAGACAGAGGAAGCCCCTGAGATTGCTCTCTGTAGTGCACAAATAAATGCTGGGGCTGACGCAGTGAAGCTGTGTGAGCAATGTAGCACGACAGCGCTCACCAGGCAAAGGAGATGCGGAGCAGCATTCTCCCCGTTGCTGCTGTTTTTCTCCCCATTCTCCGGTATTGGGCAGCGGGCTTCGTTTCCCGGGGGGAGGGGCTGGTGAGAGTTGATCTAAAAGACCTGGTGATGCTCTGATCTTTGTTGGAGGGCAGGGTCGGGCGCAAGCTGCCTTGCAGACTCATCCTCACTCCAAACACGGACGACAGGCAGGGGTCCAGCGGCAGACAGGAAGGAAGCCCTGGTCTGTAAAGCCCTCCACTCTGGTGATGGTGTGAAGGTCTCTCAGTTTACCCAGCTCAGGCGCTGCACCAGACTGGTACAGGATGATAGCCAGGAAAGATTGCCAGATTGGATTATGCCAGGCCACATGAGAGAAATCAAAACAGCCAATGGGTGGAGCAGGGATAGCGTGGTTTTTGTAGGAAACTGCTCTCTCAATGATGACCGGGAGCTCCTGGAGGATTGTGCGATGGCAGGAGGGATGTGGTGGCAGACACAGGGACCCCAGGAGCACCTGAGCGAGCACTGGGCTGACCACTCTCAGGCTCGGGCTTCTCTGCCTGGAAGGGGGAAGCGAGAGATAAGACATGGGAAGAATCACCAGGGCTGAATTCGTCTGAATCCGGGCTGGCTAGTAGGGAGATGGCATCCTCCAGAGGGTATGTGTCAGAGACGGGGGAGATATCCTCTGCAGTGTCAGAGAAAAATCCTGGGGAAGGAGCTTGCAATACGAGCACTTTGTTAAGTCAGAGGCAGACTGGCGTGCTCAGGGCTGAGGCAGCCTTCACAGCGAGAATGCAGGTCGAAACTCATGATGTAGCCAGTCTGGCATTATCAGTCTGTCCCTGACGATGCCGTGGTAGAAACCTTCTTAAAGAGTCTTCAATTTCTGCATCAAATGCTGAAGAAAAACTTGGAGCAGACAATACGGAGTTGTGGCTATTTAAAGGCAAGATGAGCCTGTGAGTGAGGCCCATCACACAGGTGGACTGAGGTTTTCAGTGCTGATTTGTCACGAGAGGGATTAACCCACTAGTGATAGCCGTAAAGGGCGAAGCCTGCACGACAGAACATCATTGTTGCCCAACAGCAGTGTGTGAATACAGCCTAAAAAAAAACCTAAAGGACCTGCCTAAGAGATAAGAACACTCAAATAAATTTAGCCAGCTTTGGCTAATAAATACAGATTTGAACTACGTTTATGAAAAAAAGAAAGTAAGGTCTCCAAATGTTATTCCTAACATGATGTTCAAAAACAGTGACAATGTGTTTGTTGATCAAAATATTCTAAATCCATTAAGAAGAATACTTTCCATTGTTTGTCTTTTACCACAAAACAATGCCTTTCAACCAAATTTAGCAGAGTTTTAACACGGCTGACTGAACATTTGTTTTGACTTGCAAATAAATACATGATTATTCAGATTGATGCTGCCTGGGCCAAATTAAACTAAAGCAGCATGACAACTATCTGCAGGCTTCCCTCTGCAGGCCGCGATGCCAAAACTGGAGCATGCGCCTCATACATAACTGGTTATCTGTAGGAGCAAAGGCATGCGCCATCGCTCCTGAGTCACTGAATATTTATTTAGAAATGCAGGTTTGCTATCAAGGTCAAACAGCTTTGACTCTACCTTCACGGAGGAGTCATTTAACTCCCCGAGGTGGTTGGGGAGGAGTGATAGGAGGAAGAGAAAGAGAAGGGGATGCAAAGACACTGAAACTTTTTCTGTTTTATCTGCTCAAATTTTTTCTTCACACTCACTCAGGGCTCAGACACGTCTTTGTCGAGGGAGATGGTGGGTCAGCAGAGGAACTTTGTCTGCTCGTTGCTGCCTCAAACATATTCACCTAGAAAAACAGTTTCACCAGCAAATCTGATATAAATTCGCAATTAATTCAGCTCTCTAATCTCCTTAATACACTCAATTTGTCACAGTTCTTAGGTCTGGTTTGACTCATCATGCAATTCTGGAGCACAGCGGGTATATCAAGATTAGACAGCATTGAAAACTGCAACCAAAACAATATGCAGATCGTAGGTACACCTGTTCAACTGCTCATTTTTGCAAACCACTGTCAGGAGGGCACATGACAGCAACTCGAAGGCATGTAGACATGGTGAAGGAGTTCAAACAGAGCATCATAACGGGGAGGAAATGCTGAAGCATATTGGCTACAGCAGCAGACCATGCTGGGTGCCACCTTGCTCAGCTAAGATTGGAAAATACAAGATGTAAAAAGTCTTTACTGTTCTGATGGGCTATGATTTTTTGTGGCAACATTCAGATGATGTCAGAATTTGGTGTAAACATCATGAAAGCATGGATTTTTTTTTTCAAGTGGGTTTGTATGAGAAACAGAGCACTAGCCTGTAGTGACGAAGATGTCTGTGTCTGAATTGAAATAGTCCGCACAGAAGCTGGGGCTAGAAGTTGCTTCATATGGGGCCATCATTTCCATGTGAATTAGAGAAATTTAGGTCAAAACAAGACACAGGAACAGTGAAGGCTGATTGCAAGCCATATCTAACATAATTTACTTTTACGTAACAAAGCCGCCTTGTTGTGGCACCACTTTGCTACACGACATGTCAGCTGTGTTAGGTAAACTAAGCAAGAATGACACAATATAAAAGTTTTTTTTAAGTTATTGTGTTTTGTCTTGTGCATAGAAGTGCACAGGAAGTATACTTCTCAAGAAAACATACAATGATCCCTTTAAGGAAATAAAAACAACGTTGACACCATCAGCTTATTGGCTAATTTAGATATAAAAAGAACATAGCAGTTTTGGTCCTCTTTCAGAGAGGATGGAGAAGATAAAAAGTAAAAGAATATAAGATGCACTGTCTCGACTATTGACATCTGGCCTTTAGTAAGCCTATTTGAAGCCTTGATTATTAATCTTTAGAAAAATATAGATTTAATTTTTTTTGTTTTTAGATTTTGCAACACTTGAGTGGATTTTTGTACCACTCTTACTTCTTTCTGCAAATCCCTGCCAAAAAGCCACACAGAAATCATTCAATCTTAATGCCTGAAGTGGTTTAGAAGTTGTCAAGACAAGGTGGAGGAAATCAGTTTGAAGATTTATCCTCCCTCTTGTCTAATGACTCGCTGTACTGAAATGTTTATCTATAAAGAAACCAGGAGGAGATGATGGATGCCTTGATGAACGTCAGCTCCTCTCAGACTCTGATTAAAAAGCCTTTTGATGATGTTAGTTTATCCCTCTCAGCTTTACCTTAGAGCTTTTGTCTCCTGTCATTGTCTGAACTCTGAAGAAGAAACAAGAGTGAAGCTTTCCTGACTCAATTGTCTTTTAATCACCAGAACCTTTGTTTATGATTGTTCAGTTGTCTCCTTGTCTTACTTCCTCCTACTCACAGCTGTCTTTAGCAATGATTTAATTCATTAACCTTGTCAGAAACAAGTCTTCCACATCTTAACTTATTTTTCTTTAGAAACATTTGTTTCTTAGTTCCCTGATTACTGAGAAATATCTAGTGAGCAGCAGTTCTCTGGGCAGATATGCTTCGTTAATGCTAGAAGTCAGAGTGATTGGAGATGAGAGAAAGGCACCAGTAAGTTGAACAAGTGCTCATAACAACCAAGGTGTGCAGGGGACCATTTCTGAATGTGCCATATGTCGAAACTTGCAGCAAAAAAAACATGAAACTGACACTGCAGTTTGCATGGGCTCTAAAACTGGACAATAGAAGAATGGAAAATGTTGCCTGGTCTGATAAGTTTGGATTTCTGCTGCGTCACTCAGATGGTAGGTCAGAATTTTGCATGAACATTAAAACGTGGATACTTTCTGCTTTGGATCAATGTTTCCGGCCCCTAATGGTGGGGCAAGTTTTTGAATTGGTCAGTTTTGTGGAGTCCTGTGATCATCTGCTGTAGAGACGGTGAGTAATGTTTACTTATTGCTGTTTTCATGGTTTATTGTGCCTGTGCACAGAAAGTGATTCTATAGGATCCGAAGTATTATTATTAAGAAGTATTTTGTCATCAGTCTGTTTGCCTGGTAGCCGTAATGCCGTTATTACTATTACTGCTGCCTTTATTCTATGAGTTAACTTGTCACCCTGTTTGTGTTGGTTGCTGGGTCGATTGTGTCTTTACTGCAAACGAATCATTCTAGGGGTTTTGTTGGGATTGTTGTATCAGAGCAACTTTCTCAAATGACGTAGGTGTGAAAATAATTAATGTATTTCCACCTTCTCTATACAGTCTATAACCCCACTTGAAACAGCATTAATTTTGCCTGTGAACAATAAATTACCCCCCGATGTTCATGCTTTGAGTGGTGTACCATAGAAGTCTGCAATAAACTTAAACTTACTGACACTTCTGATTGAAATCATTGAGGTGTTGCAAGACTGCAGCAATGCAGAGTGCTGTTACTTACATCTGCCAAGATCGGACGGCCATTGAACGAGATAACTCAAAAAGCTCTCAACAGATTTTGATGACATTATTATGGAAAGTTGGACAAGGAACCAAGTGATTAGATTTTTGTGATACGGATCCAGGAACTTTTGAAAGGATTTTTTAACATTCAAAGATCTGACTGTTTTCCACATTTTCATTTATCATTCAGCTCAGATAGAAGTGCTTTGGCAGAGGTTTTCTCATTTGTGAATACTCTCACCATAGCCCCATGTGATTTAACCTCTCCCTGGTCGAATCAACGAGAGTGATTAAAAACACCTACATACTGTATCTAGGGCCTTTGGCCCTAGATACAGTATGTAGGTGTTTTTAATCATTGTTTTATCTGGAGAACCCTATCCTAAGTGGATATACTAAAAGTTGTTTTTTTGGCATTTCTTTTGAAATCTGTATTGAATCTCCATGGCAATCATTAAGATCAACTACCATACTCTCCCAAGCTAACATATTGTGCAGCATCCTGTACAGCTACAGGCAAAGACAGACAGTTCAGAAAAAATGACTTCAAGTTTCTTTAGAAAACAAAGTCAGAATTATGGAATAACACAAGAAAAAACAACAACAAACTGCACATTAAACAACAACAAAGGGTCCTGTTTTCTAAGTGGGGCGGAAGGATTATGTTTTTTTTCTTTCACCCACTGATTCTATCAAAAACAAAGAAACAAAAATATGACCAAAACCAATGAAAGGGAGTCACTGAAAACAGAGAATATGATGATGACTGAATCAGCTAAGTGGAGTTTTTTTTTTTCTCCACACACTCACACTAAAATATTCCATCTTTAAACACAAAAAAAACAACCAATGGTGTTGACCTGGCTGAGAGCTGCCAGCCTCCTTTTATAACCTCCCAGCCCAGCTGATCACCACCAGCCCTCGTAAGCTCACAGCGAAGAGAACACATCCCTGGTGAATCAAATTCTCTTGATGACCAGGAGAAATTTGGACCAGGATTCTTTTTTTCAAAGAAAACTATCTTTGACACTTCCCTCTTTAAAGACTTTATACAAACCAAACTTCTGTTTCAAAGTAGTAAACTATTTTGTCCAAGGCACACCGGAGACGAAGCCAAAATCTCAAGACACACCAAATTCATATCCATTTTTTAACAGTACCTTATTAGTTTGTACAAGTTTTAGTATCTACTGATGTTTGATAAATATTGTCAAACAGCAAAATTACTCAGGAAAAATGTAAACAAGCGTATTAAAGGTTCTCACTAAAAATGTATTTTTTATTGATGGTAAATACAACATATCATAGTCAAGATTGATGTCAATTGATCGATTATTCAGCTTATTTCATTCATTTTAAGCAGACCTTTAAAGAGAGAAATTCCCTTTTGCTCTGTGGACTTCAATACAGTTTTCATCAATATTTTAACTAACAGAACTCATTGAGATATCAGAGTGTTATATTTTTTTTTTCATCAAGCTGTCATGAGAAAAAGCTTGGAGCTCATTTCCCCTGCAAAAAGGGAGAAATATTAGATCACTGATATTACTAAAATGACTCCATGCCACAAGACCACTTAGACTCGCTAGCAGTGCTGAGATGGTTAAAAATCATGAATTGTGTTGAAAAATGAAGAGCAGGGTCTGTTTTTAACTGTATGCCAACCTGCGTATCCTGTTGAATTCAAAACCCTTGAATGTTTAGGAAGGATTTCCTTTATTACTGATGGAGTAATTTTTTAGTTTACAAGCATGTTTTATGCTCATGTTGCATGTCTTCTTCTCTAGTTTTGGTGTATGTTTGCAGCAGCATTACAGTGCCACTTAAGTGTGCCTTTCATTCTGTCTTCACTACAGCATTTTTACTGTTTTCATGGGGACAGACACACTTCTTGAAACAATGCATTTCACACAAAACTTTTTATAAAATAAAATTGAACCGATCGTTTTTGTCTCCATGTGGACGGAGTCTTAGATTTTGTGTAGTTGTGGTTCTAGCAGATGACTGCAAATTCCCAGGGCACCTGAACTCACCTCAGAGCACACCAGTGTGCCCCGCCCCACCATTTGAGAACCACAGAGTGCGTTCGAAAAGTTCCTCCTAAGTCCTTTCCTATCCAGTTTACCTTAACCCCGATGGAAAACGTCACAGGGTCAAGGAAAGGAGGGAATAAGAGGAAAGGAAAGGAGAAACTGTGGCAAATGGGGAATTCGACCACACTTTCACTTTGGTGTCATATTTATGCAACAACGATTTCTTGTGACGTCTTTGTCATCTGCTTTACCTCACAGCATTGTTTTGTATCGGCTTGACCAATTAACATTAACAATCCAAGATCAGCTGATTGTTTTGTCCTTTGGTCATGCAGTGTGTGTTTTCTGCTCACAGCTGTGAGGTTAGATGAGAGCATTTATAAATGTTGACATCTTTGACAGGCACTTAAAACCTGACGTCTGATAATACATGTTTCAGAAGCACTATTCTCTCTGTTTCATTCACACATATCATTGTGGACAGGATTTGAATTTGTCGCTATATTTGAACTATTGTAAAATGCCTCATTGGTCCTTCTTTTATTGTTTTTTAATAAATGTTTTTCGGGACCCCATTGTTCTGTCTTAATATTGGCATTATTTACTTCATAAATTAAGGTTGATGAAAATGTGGTAATTAATGTATAATATTGATACAGGAAACAAGTACCACAGTTGTATGTTTGAAATTCATCAACATCATAGGCAGTTATGGAGAAAAAGAAATGCTTTAAAGTAAGTGCTTTATAAATTATAGCATGTAATTGTTTATCTGTCCACCAATTTAAAAAGGATTAAAAAGAAATGAACTAAAGGTTATATTTTTGAAAGTACAAACACTGAAGCATATATTTTTCTCTTCTATGCCTGCCAAAATCATTTACTCAGTATTATACAGTATACATATCTTCACAGTCCCACAAAACTCATCCCTTCTCCTTCGTAAGTTTCCGTAAATGTTCGGCGGGTGCCGTTTTTATGTTCGTCACCTGCAACAAGGCATTATGGGGCGCTCCTTTCTCCTTTCCTTTCGTAAAGGATGGTCCAGTGTTTCCTAAGCTAAAGGAGATAATAAAGGAAGCAACAAACTTCCTTCCCTTAACTTTTGGAGAATTCGAACAGCTCTTATCATGGTCGATGCTGAAATGCTTCCGGGTCATTTCTTCTGTCTTTGTCTATGCTCCTTAAGTTTGAACCATCTTGTCTCTTCATCTCTCTCCTGCTCTCTCTTTCTCTGCTCTTCTTTTAAACAGTTAAACCTTCAATATTTTGTCCATCTGTGTCTGGTCACACCTTTATTCCTCATTCTCAGCATTGTGCATCAAACATTGCCCATCAATCCACCTCTCTATCTCTGCATCACTCCCTCTAATTCCCTTCCGTCATCT
The DNA here is from genome assembly GCA_037902135.1 of Cetoscarus ocellatus. Taxonomy (NCBI): domain Eukaryota; kingdom Metazoa; phylum Chordata; class Actinopteri; order Labriformes; family Labridae; genus Cetoscarus; species Cetoscarus ocellatus. Next base: position 883,123 of record JBAMNC010001828.1, read on the forward strand.
CATCACTGCTCACCCTCGACTTCTCATTCTTGTTGATTCTCTCTGGTGTGCTGACAGTTCATTGTCAGACAGCAGAGGACACATTAGTTTGAACTTTTGTCGCTGCAGCCTCACTCCCACTCTCTCTCTCTGTTTGCATCGCTCTTTCATACCTCCCATGTGACAGCAGCTCTTGAATGTGCCCTGTCAACCGATGCTGATGTCACCCTGCACTCACCTTTTACCTTGTCACTACCTGTGATGTGTTGATTTCATCCCCGCGCTCCTGCTGCAAGTGTATGTGTGTGTAGGTGTGTTTGTGTGTGTGTGAACAATGATTACTGTCATATTGCGCCACACACACTCATCATTTTATTAGCTGGTGAACATCTATCTTTCTCACAGTCAACAACTCACCATGGCCGAGTCGTTAAAGGGTGTCACCTCTGTGGAGCCTGAAACACACATACACACACACACACACACCCACCCACCCACACACCCACACACACACACTGGTTCCTCTGGCAGGGATCCTGGCCGCTGCTCCCTGATGTTAAAGGCTGTAAATGTAAAGTGAAGGCTTTATGACACACTGGTTGTGGCAGGTGTAAAAGAGGAGGACAGTGAAACCTTGTTAAAAGATGCAGCTGCTGCATTAATATGGAGGAAAATGCTCTCGCTGTTAGTGATCTGTTTGTGGTGACAAGGGTGATTGGGTATTCTTAGAGCTTGTAGAGCCATAAAACCACTCTAGAACATTATGATCCCAAAATGCAGGCCTATTCATGGTACCATCTGTCTCTAGAAGTAGTATGGGAGGTAGAGCCTTCAGTTATCAGGCTTTCCTTCTTTGGAATCATCTACCAATCACAGTTTTTGGGTGGTATACACCTTTTCAAGGGGTAAACTTAAAACTTTCCTTTTGTTCACTTGATTGATGCAAGACTGGCAAATATATTCCAAGATATTGACCCCTCTAGTGCTTGTTGCCTTGGCCAACCAGCAGACCTCACTGACATGTTTCGGTCCTGTCGTAACCTTGGAACATTTTAAAACTGTATTTTTAATGATTATTCTCAGGTGTTCCAGGGTGACTTCACTCCTGACCCTCTGTGTGCCTTATTTGCACTTTCTCAAGCTTGAGATACATCCTAAAATACTCTCTGCAAAATTTCAGAAAGGTTTAGTCTCCTTTTAAAGTTTAATGATAGCTTATAGCAGATAATTGGACTCGAGTCATAGGGACTCTGACTCGAGTCGCTAATTTGACGACTTGCAACTCGACTTGGCAGGTAAAAACTTGAGACTCGACTCGGACTTTGAAGACAATGACTCCAGACTCGACTCGACTTGAGACAACATGAGTCCGAAAAATTGTAGCATATGTTTTATTTCATTGTATGTTTTTTTTTTTCATGTCAATATCATTCTAGCATGACCAGAGCACTCTGTGTGCACGCCACACTCTCTAGCAGGTTCAGACAGGCTCAGTTTTTTTTTTTTTTTTCCTCCAGGTAAGTGAGAAACACTGGCAGGCTGGTAGCACGTACGCACACACTGTGATTGTAACATGCAATGCTCAGGCATTATATGAGGAGCCAGACAGGAGACATACATAGCTCTTACCTTTTAGATTCGCTTTATTGATGCTCCATTCATAGTACACTCGGTCCGTCACCTATCATTGTCCCACACACAACACGGTACACACATACGTTCCTACTACACATCCACTTCCGTTACAGTGATAATCAGTGTATGTAATACAGGCACTACTTGACTCTATAACATTTAAGCAGGACATTAACTTGCACAAATAATTTTACTTGGGAAAGGCTGCATTTCCCCAGCTCTTATTTCCTCCAATTCAATCCATGTTGATTGTTTCATTTAACATTATGAGTATAGTTTTGGAGGAGTGGGCTCCAGAATGGTCAAAGGTGAATCAACACAATTTAAAAGCAGGTTCTAGAAAAACTGTGAGAAAATGTCCAAAGATAGAGACCACAGTTTGTAAAAACGGTTTCATTCTTTATCAACACAACATGCCAGCTCACACTGCACTCTCAATAAAGCATTCTCTGGCCCAAAAAAACAAATCATGAATTCCACCTGATAAGGCACAGAGTGACTTCTCTTTCAAATCTTAGCTCAAGGGAACAGATTTTGAGAAGTTGAGAAAAGAACAACAGAGGTTCTGAGACAAGAAGAAGAAGACCTACTGCACTGCTTTGATCAGTGGAAGACCCAAAAGAGGTATTGTCTTCATGCAGAAGGGAAGGGGATATTGAAGAAGAAAGACAATGAACAATTATGTTCAATAAAGTTATATCTCAGTATAATTTAATAGCCATACCTAAAATACCAGCACTAACACATCTGGACAAATCTCACCAGTCTCTCCTTCATTATGATTACCTTCATTAATAAATACACTATAGTTGCAGAGACATAGTTTAATTAATTATGGGCTAGTAATGTTTGAGGCAGAGAACCAAAAACGAGGTAAGGGGCCAAAGGTTTAATAACCAAAGTGTTTATACAGTCAATTACCAAACCTATATTCAAGTTAACTTTGACACAGTGCAAGCTGTCATATCCAGTGCATTAACTCTACCTATATATTTCATCTTTACAGATTTGACATCATATCTGAGGAGTATTCCTGGCTGGCTTCTCAGAGACAAAGATCAGTACTGCATACATCACGACAGCGAGAGAAAAAGACAGAATAACTCCCCTGTGATCACAACATATGCACCTGTCAGCTCTTTCCTCATGCTACTGGAGAAAGCAGACTCCTGAGTTTGAAAGTTTTATGTGTATGATATACTGTATGCCGCCATAATTAACCAAAGCCATTCAGAGTATCTGTGCCGGATGTCCCATCTGTCAGAGCACACAGAAACACCGCCATTGCTATTCACAAAGTTTTTTATTTAGAAGTAGGAGTTGAGGGTGAGGTGGGTTTTTTTCGAGGACTTCTGGCTGGGAGCATAGGGTATTGATCGTCATGCAAGGTGTTGTTCAAGCACGCGTAGCATGCTGTGCAGAATATTGATCATTTTGTATGCACACCACCCCAGATGTTGGGGGAAATTCATTTGATTTACGAGCAGTGGGAGGCTGGCAGCATCACCTCTTCAGCAGTTTTCTCATGCAGAGTACTCATGGCAGACATCACCCCACGGAGAGGGCTGCATTACCCTCCTGCTCACACATATGGATTCAAACACCAGAGATGCAATTAGATGCCATTAACTGGACAGAAGCCAAAAACATATTTATTATCACAGAGTGCAGAAAATAGAGAAAAATCTGTTTGTGGTAATGACTTGACCATACCTTGTTATGACAAACAGTGCTGGGAAACAAATTACCAAGGCAATAGAGTGAAGTTCAGCGCAGTTAGCCGACTTATTTAGGACTGTGTTGATTTTCCTTTTCCTTTATTTATATGCTTTGTTGTTGAAGTCATCCAGCCAGAAAGACATGAGCCCTTTTCACAGTGAATTTACACAAAGCACCATAACGGAGTTCTGTCATCATTCCAGCCAAGTAGTTTGTGCAAAATCTGCTTAAAATCCTGGAGCAATATGGCCTCTGTTAATATTAGCTTATCACTAGTTCATTTGAACTCGCAGAAGAGCAACATGGCAGGGGAGAAACTGTCATACACACTTGCAATGGGAATTTCATATTAAAGCATGTCCTATAGGTGACAGTTTGATTCAACATTTTTGACTTTAAATCAGTCTGATTGGTGTGGTATGTTACTGCCTATTAGCAAATGTTATCATTATACGTATGTGATGTTTTTTTACATCTCTATTTATATCCCAAATTTTGACAACCTCAAAGCTGACAGAGCCTAGCACCCATTCCCCCACCCCTGAGACCCTCTGCCTTACATTCAGACACAGGATGTATCGACAGGCAGGTCGCACTCTGCCAGCTCCGGTGAAACTCCCTCTGCACACACAGCTGAGAACTTTTGCTTTAATTGAAACAACCATTTTTTATGTCCCCAGAGTGTAGTAAATTCATAGTTTGTTCATCACTCAAAAACTGATTCAGAGGCCTACCACCTAGTTTACCACCTAGTATTTTTATTTATTTATTTATTTTGTATGTTATGTGTGTGCTATTTTCTCATTTTTGATGGAAGGAGGGGGCATAGTACTGAAATAAAACATGTAGTCGGTACTACTATCTCTGCTTTAGCAAATGGTTGATAAGTACGAATCTTTCATGATCCAAGGCTGCCCTTCTGCATTATGAGAGGTGACGTTTGACGGACTATAGCTTTTACCTTTTCAAAAGAAATAGCACACACTGTCTTGCTAAAATATTGAATTGCATCATCTATTAAAAGGAGAACATAACCTTGCAACACATTTGAAAGAGGGGGCAACGAAAACTGAAGAAATGCTCAAGTGAAACAATGGAAAAAGATGTAAAATATAAAATACAAATAATAACCCTGAGCGTTTTTTCTGTCCTGGAGCATACTTTGACTCTTGTTGCTCTAAATTAAACATTAAATGCTGAGGCACTATTTATGAAGACACATTGCAGACTCCTGGCCGTTGAGATTTAAAGAATTGATGTAATAGTATGCACACTGCATCCCTGAAATAAACTTTCAGCTGTTGCCTGGTGACTTAGTTCCACTGCTCCGTCATGGTTTATGTCTTTAGTCTGAGATTAGTCTTTTACATGTGATTCATCCTCAGTGAGTGAGTGAGAAAAACTCCCAGGGGGCTTCATTCTGCACAAATATTTTTATTTCTCTCCCAGCTTCATAGTTTCCAGGCAAATATGGACTCAAAATAATTCTCTCACAGGCTGCTGCTTGATGTGGAAAGACATGCAGTGGTGATAGATAAAAGCAGAGCCGTTTGTCTGCATCTGGATCTGCTTCATTAAAGTCAGGGGCCTGCATTTATAATCTGGTGTAGAAACTTGCTGGTGAAGCAATCATATTACACTAGCATCCAAGTGTCATTTATAAAATGTGCGTATTTGGCAAAAAACAGCATATAAATGATAATGTGTTGATAAATGCGGTTGTTGAAAGCAATCCACATTTGAATAGTGCCCCAAAATATTTTGGGTTGAGCCACAAATTGTTAACACGGAGCTTCATTGTTAAACAGAAACCAAAACCTCAATTGTGGCTTATAGTTTTTAATCATTACAGCAGGGGCGGTGGACTATGGTAAATCCTGTACACTGAGGGGACAATGTCTGAGAATGCAGAAGACCATTTCACGGACAGGGGTTTCAGTTCAGACAGATTCACCAAAATTGGACAATAGAAGATTGGAAAAACGTTGCCTTGTCTAATGAGTCTCAATTTTTTCCACCACGTTCAGATGGCAGGGTCAGAATTTGGTATAAACAACATGAGAGCATGGATCCATCCTGCCTTGTACCAACAGTTCAGGCTGTTGGTGGCGGATATATTCTTGGCACTATTTGTCCCTGTTACACTCTTGGATGGCAGGCAGTGAGAGTGGAAGGAAAAATCTCAAACAAGTTGTGAGTTCTCAAAATGAGGAGAACATTTATTGGGCCACATCAAAAATAAAACCAAAAAAAATGACAAATCAATCAAACTTTCCAAAAATGTGCCCTGCAGAGGGAAAAAAAAATGACAATCCAACAAAACAGCTCTCCTCATAGCCTCACCTCCGATGTGCCACACGCCAACCAGACTGTTGATTTCACGCGCCTTATACTACCTGCAGCTCTAATCGCTGCCTCACTGAATACAGGTGTGACTACTCTCACACCTGCACACAATGCAGGTGAGAGGAAATGCAGTGATGACGAAAGGGAAACGCCAACCAGATCTGAAAACAGAATACACCAAAAGGAAAAGTCCACACACACCCCTTGTGCAGTATTCAGACCTCAAATATACTTTAAAAGTAACATGTAAACATCATTTAACATATTCTTCACACAGATACTGATTCAGGTGCTAGAGGAATGTGCACCTCCCTTTAGCCTTAACAATATTTGTAAATACTCTATGGCCTCATGACAGTCCCCTTAGTATCAACTGAGAAAAAACAACAGTGTACCTGAGTATTGTTGCTAACCATGTCCATCCATTTATGACCACTGACTATCCATCTTCTAATGCGGTGGTTTTAAACCTTTTTCCACTGAGCTGCCCTTAATTTTACCTTGGGGAGCTACACAAACAAAAACAAAAATATGCTCCAGATGTATCATCATTGTATTAGATACTACGTATATAGAAAACCACAGTTTGACAACTTCCAAAGACGCAGGGGGAGGGGCAGATTCAGATTGTTCCTTATAGCAGGACAACACAACATTTCACAAAGCTCAAATCACCCCAAACTGGTTCACTGTACTTCTTTGGCCTCCAGAGTCACCAGATCTCAATCCAATAAACCACCTTTAGGATGCAGTGAGAGGTGGAAAAACTGTACTAACTCTGTGATGTTAACATGTCAGCATTGACCAAAATCTCTGAGAAATGTTCCCGGTATGTTGTTGAATCTAAGCCATAGACAATAAGGCTGTTCTGAAGCTAATAGGTGGATCCAACCCAACACTAGCAAAGTGTACCTAATAAAATGTCAAATGAGAGTATGCCATATACAAGAGTTGCCTGATCTCTTACAAATATTCAAAAAGTGCTAATATGTATGACTTCTACTTTGATAGTGCGATATAGTTGATATGTACCTCAAGATTTTCTTCTTTGTAAATATGCATGTATCCGTCAAAACACCTTGATAACCGAATTTTACTCCAGATAGTACATATTCTTAAAATAAGACGAACAATTCTTCAATCCAGGAGTTTCAAAAGGAGAGATCATTTACCCAAACTGCACTGTTACAGCTTTTAAATTGAGAAAAATTTCATTATTGCTTTTTTAAATTATTGGAACTTTATCCAAGCCAGTGCAGGATCTAATTTCACCAAAGTACTCTAGCTCCAATGGAGATTAGCAGAACACTTGTAATGCAGGCAGCCTGGCTTTCAACCAGAGGATCAGATCCTGGATGGACTATTGCACTGCTTCTACTGTATACTGTATTGTCATGTTATCATGAGCCTGCTGCTACAAGATACATGGAGTCCATTGCTTTGAATGTTAAAACTGACTGTGCTCTCTTTATCACATGGAATGGTGTTACAGCATCATATGAAAGAAGAGGAAGTGAAGAGGAGGCTAAATGAAGAGCTGATGACAGGAGTGGAATGAAAAGAGTCGAGGAAATGAAAGAAAGCACAGACGAGAATGGTTTGGATGAGGACAAGTGATGGGAGACAATGAGAGGAGAGGAAATTAGAGCAGAGCAGATAAAACGAGAGGAGAGAACATGAGCTCTGGTGTGAGCAGGTGAGGGCAGGCCAGACAGGAATGATCTGTTTCAGGTAATTTTTCCTGACTACTCTGTCTGACTTGTTACTTTATTCATTACCAGTGAGGGTGAAGGCCCGCGCTCACAAACTTTTGCCCCTGCTTCACTCAGTCTGGAACACTCAGTCCTACCTGGCTGTCACCAGATCTACCCTTTGGAAAACTGCCTGCATAATCCAAGAGCACAAAAACCTAGGCTCACTGAAACTAGCCTCTGCTCGTCCTGTTGCTCTTACTTTTTTCTCTCTCTCTCTCCTGCACCAAGACCTAACATTTACAATTGTGCTGAAGCCATTCTGTTGATTTCCACCATCAAACTTAAGCAAAATGGCAAAAGTGTGTTCTCACAACCACATAAGGCAAGTAAGACTGAACTAAACAGAAACCTCCAAATTCTCTAACGAGTTTTGTAGCAGTTGGGACAATGCTTTGACGTTCAAGCCTGACATGTCTAAATGGTTCTATAAGGAGTGTATGAACATTTTTTTTTGTTTTTCAGAAAAACGGTTGCTTCATCCTCAATCAGAACATCAATGGTTTGGGCCCAGTTGTAGTTGGCACATGTCCATGTTTCTTTAGGCAAGGCACTTAACTCAAAGTTGCTCCCACTGATGCAACAATGAGGTATTTGTGACTATAAAAGAACGAAGATGTGTTTGTTACTAATGATTGACGTAAGAACACTTTCCCCCACAAAAACTCAATATATCTTTTATTTATTAAAAAACCCTTCAAGCCTAACCTGGCTTTTCTTCAGGTGGTCTTTGCTTTGAAGGCTCAGTACAGGTGTTATTCATCATTTTAATTCAAAGACTAAAAACACATGGAAAACGCCTTGCCTTGCGCAAAGAGAGATATTTAGATTATAAATGTTACACACAAATATTTACAATTTTCTGCAAGCAGAAGTGTTGTGAGTCTCTATGTCCCAAAGTCCCCATGACTCAGCATCTGAAAAATTTAGGTGCATGTGTTTGCTGACTGAGGTAATACTGACCGACACCTTACACAAAAACTTCAATTTACAGCATGATTGTCAGAGTGAATGGGTGTCAGTGTGTTGGTATGACCTGGGTTGTAAAAGCGTTGAGTCAGAAAGATCAGAAAAGTTCTATACAATTTCAATTCAATTCACCAAGTCCAAAGAACCACAAAATTATCTTGGATATTGTGAATTTAAAAGAAGTTGAGACTCAAGACTCAGTGTTTGTGTCTGTCAAGTCTTTTTTTATTATAATATCAGGAATCTGAAAAAGTAAGCAGACAAAAACGGACATTGCACTGCAAAGACCTCAATGCCGACGTCAGACAATGCATTTTTTTTTCTTTGGTTATGATTGCCAATACGTCAGATCAGGCAATCACAGTGTCATAATATCGTGCTTTGGTATGCCCGACAAGCATGGCAGACTACACGGCTGAAACCGACGTGATAAGGAAGGAGGAGGGCTAACACTGAAGACAGCAAACAAACACTGTACTGTAGAGTTCTATACTAAAAATGATACACTAAATATCTCTTTACCTTTCCAAACATTATGATGAATGATATGTTACCTTCTACTCTTTTCACAGTCTGGCAGTAACTCCTCCACAACACACGATAAAGGCTGAGATGTTGTTTTCAGAGCTTAACAATCCTATGATTCTAAAGGCAACAACTTTGACCTGTCCACATCTTTGTTTGTTGCACATGCAGTGCTTCTTTGCTCTCATTGGTCAAAGTTCCTGATGTAGGGAAGAAATCCTGAGAGGCAAGATGTAAATCAAACATGCTAGACTTTCTGCAGTGGAGTCTTGAGGTGCCCTAGACTGTTCTTTTGTTATTAATCCATGTGGCCCACCACTTAGATGAAACAACCAATTTTCATGACAGGTGCCAAAACCCCATGACTCTTGGGTTGGGCTGTAATCAAGGGTAATTTTTAACCCTAACACTAAAGAAGGGTTAAACAATGTGAGAGCTGGAAGTGAAAATATCAAGAGTGTAAGGTGGCTGCACACAGAACACATTGCACTTTGTGTATGATAGTGCCCTAAGTCAAAACATGAGTGCCTTCCTTTAAAAAAGCAATTAACAACTACTGCAGCCACTAACCAATCTGCTATGAGGAGTAAAGACTGAGGACATGTCTTACAAAATGCACCTCAGACTTTACCATTTCAGTTGAAAGACATTCCTGCAGAAGAATGATGGCGAACATTAAAGCACACTGGTCTGGAATAATGGTTTACGGTGGTGGTATAGAACACAGGTGAGCTGAAAGGTTAGAGAAGTGAGTAAAGGAGAAGGAGAAGGGAGTGATGAAGGGAAGAGGCCGTTAACAAGCTGACTCAAGCAGAGAGGGGGCAGAGGGTGAGAATAAGAGAGGCGAGGGAGAACTGAGAAGACAAAGGTGACAGAGGAGGTAATGCAGGGGAGTAGATGAGGAAGATGAACTCAGATAGAGAGGAGGTGGAGGAACGACAGAGGGAAGTGAAAATAAAAAGGGATCAATGCCAATAAAGAGGAACTGGAGAAAAGACTTTGGCAGAATAAGGGTGTGAGCTGCTCTGTGTGTGGCCATGGCCGCCAAGACAACCCTTAATCCAACCTGGATGTTAATGAGATGGCCCGGCAGTGATGAATCAGATCAGGCCAACATCCCTGATCTTTTATCTAACAGTCTTAGAGGTCAGCGCACTGTCCTCGAGTCCATGTGATCCATCACAGCTCCACCTTCATTATGATCAAGCCTTCATGAAGGAGAAAAGGTGGGGTTACTTGAGCATGGTGCTTAGTTAAGGCACGTTGGCTTCAGCCTGAAACTTCATCTACCCTGTCCCCTCATTAATAATTGTCTTAAAAAGCATGTTATAGCCATAGACTGTAAAAGAAGTGGACAAAGCCATGTAACGTCAGCCATTTTGTTATCAAAGGAGCTTGTGGATGCCTTGTAATGGATGCTGCCATGATGCACCTAATCACAGACAGAGAGGCTTGGTTGAAGCAGGACATAATATCAACTCCACTTTTTCCTAAACTAGAAATGCTCAATAAATCCTCCATAAAAGATAAACAGGTGCAAATACAAAACAAAATCACCCCCCATACAGTGAAAGCACATGTATTATATAATTAGACTGAAGGTATTTTTTGAGCCAGGCAGTAAAGATGTTTATGTTGGCCATCGAAAATGTCTTTTCTTTGCACCAAATCAGTTGAGTGTCAGGTTTCTACATCGTTCAACATCATGGCTTGCACAAGCATTTAAAGGGTTAAAATTGTAAAAATTTCTTGAAATCTAGAAACTGTTTTTTGTTCGAACGAGGTTACAGAGTCAGGCTCCTTGGGCTCAAGGTCTGGCTTCATGATCATATCAAGTGCCCCCTCAGTCCATTAACTCATTCAATTAAGTCTTACTTTTGCATTCTAACTTTAAAATTGAATTCTACAATAGGTAATTATTAGAAAAGCTATATGTGTTCCTTTTCAATCAATCAATCAATCTTTATTTGTATAGCGGCCATTCACAGCACGTGTTATCTCAAGACTTTTTACAATCGCAGACTGAAGATAAACTATTTGTCTCTGCTGAACACAAATTTATTCAAGGTTAGCCACTGGAGATGTGGCATCTCATTTTTAAGAGGGTCCTCCTTTCTGTGTGGTTATAAAGGTATTTTTTGTAGAGGTATGATCACTAACAACCATGGAAAGAGTGATTAATCTAAGATTAACATTGACATCTATAGTGATTATAAGGTAGAGAGGACTGATGTTGAATAATATAACAGCATCTAACTGAACTTACATTTGGTAAAATTGATCTGAAAATGAGAACTGATGATAAATTATGTATTTTCTGTTGATAATGGGGTGGGGGGGGTCAGAGACAAAGGGACTTATAATAAGAATTTATGAAAGCAACAACCTTGTGGATGCCAAGACCATAAATCTGTCCTTTTGTTTAATTAAGCAAGAAAACATAACCTCTGTGGCAGAAGTCATAAATGTGACAGAAAGACTGAGGGCTCTAATTTCCTGGCGCAACTCAGGGTGGCGCAGTCTGGCGCACCCCGCGCAGTAGTAATTTTGTCTGGCGCTCCGCCGTGCGCAGCCAATTTGGCAATTTGGTAGACCGGCTGCGCCGAGATGGGTGTGACGGCGCACCAGGGGGAGGTGTCGAAAGATTCAGCTTGGCGCAGTGACAATTTCGTGCCAAAAAAACGCACGGAAGGTGCGCTGAAAGCTCGCCAGCTCCAACCTGGTCTATTCTCGGCGCAGGAGAGGCGCACCCAGGGCAGTGGTAATTTGGCTGACAGGCGTACAGTGCGCACACGTCACCAAAACCTCATAGGCAGGTGTCCAGAGTGTCAGGCACATTTCAATGCAATAAACAGTCACAGCAACCACTATTTAATGTAACCGTCTGAACCAGCATATACATTTGTATCTATATTAATTGTCTCGTCACATCGGATGTCAGATCAGAGACGTTTGTCATAACTAATGAGTTCACATCTCTCAGCCAACCACAAACAGCCACATCATCTGATACGGAGTATCCGGCTACTCTCATCTCATGAAATTAAATAGAAAAGAAAAAAAGAGAGAGACGCTCTCTGAATAAATGTAAGTCACTCTGTGTCTTAAGGATTTACCTGTGACTGCCCGTATTTCTCTGTTTTAATCTTTATTCGTAATGTGATCTAAAAAGATGGTGTACATTATTGCAAGGAGGATGAGGAGGAGATATAATTTCACCTAAGGCGCTGCTATTTGGCGATGACAGACCAGGAATGCAGGTGGATCACAAGCATGATGAATGGATTAGCCTGCTGCTGTGTTTAAATGTAACTATCACTTAATTTTGTACTCCTATTATGACACAGGAACAGATTACATCTGTCCCACGAGGTGGTCCACACGGCGATGTGCATCGTGGCCTCCGATGCGTGGCCCGGGGGCCCCTGCACTCTCCCAGTTGCTGCAAAAGTGACAGCGGCTCTGACCTTCTTCGCCACCGAGGGGAAATTGTCCCTGCGCCTCGCCCGCGACGCATTTAAAGGTTTAGAGAGGCGTTCATTTGATTGGTGAAGATGACACTAGGCTGTGTTGAACCCACTAACGCCTACTCTCCTCCCTCTCTGCCATTTGCGCCGGTGGGAGAGACGGAGACGTGGGTGCGCCTCCCTGCGCCAGTCTGCGCCGTGCACGAAACTTGCAAAATGCCCTGGACACACCCCGTTGGCGCGGTGCAGGGCAGGTGCGCCCCGCCTGCGCCTGGTCTGCGAAATTAGAGCCCTGAGAGTCAAATGGCTGAATGTCTCCTTCTAACTAGCTGCTAACTGAAGGCTGAACTCTAAAACAAAACAAATGTCACACATTTTTACTGAAAAATTACTGAAAGGTAAAATGTCACATCACTGCACTAAAATTATCAATACAGTATTTGTCCGCAAAATATTGGAATATATCGGTGAATCAACTCTTCTTTTTACAACCTCACTGATATGATAAAAAAAATACTCTCCAGACAAATTTTAAAGTTATTATTGAATGAAATTTGCATATATGAACTTAGACCTGCTGTGGGATTTGAGTTGTCCTATGTCCATGCTCAAAATGATAAATGCCTATTTGTACATGTATATTTATGTCCTATGCTCACATGATAAATTAGTTTTAGCAGTAATGATAGATTACTGCTAAAATGTTAGTCTTTCTTCCCTCTTTTTTGGTCAATATTATATCGATGTAGTATATAATGGTCAAAGTTGAGCTCAGCAATAAAATGTCAGAGTTAACCTTCCAATAAACTTCTCTGGTTTGGTCTTGGCTCAGATTTAATTGGAGAGCTCCATTATTCACTGCCACAATGATGTATCACAGCCCTGCAGCATTGGAGGAAGAGAAGCTGCTTGAAATATCTGATAAGGTTTTGCTTATTTTGGTGATTTGGTGCTCTTTGGGTTGTCACCACTAGTTTTGTTCTTCTCTTTTAACTTTGTTTGCACTTTCTGATAGTCTTTTTCATTAGCTTCTGGAGTTATTCATCCCTAATAATCACAAATTTCATCTCTAAAATCCTCTCTGCCCTGCTTTCTTCACCCCCTCTTGTTGTAAGTCTGACTACCATGTAATCATTGAAGACGTCCAAGGCTGCACAGGGTGTTTTATGGAGTATTTAGAATCAGCGAGGGGGCTCTGCTTTTAATTTGCTTTTGTTTATCTGATGTCTGCCCACTTTAGCACAGCCTCAAAATGAATGCCTGGGTCTAAATGAGACTGTTTATATCTGTGAGCTTTGTGGGCTAAAGCCCCTGTGGTGGTTTTCATTCTGTCAGGACAGTGTATGTCTGCGTGGTAGATCACGTATGAGGTCGATGCAGTTATCGTGTAATTCAAACGGCTCTCCTGCACAGCGGGAGGGGGCACAGTAGGGTCAGACATTCTGCTGACAGAATGTGTTTATCCCGCTGAAAAAGAAATCCGCAAATGGTTATTTATTCTCATATACATCCAATTTCAGTGCTGCTGGTTGGGGCACGATCTGCATAAATGGTGGAGCTGAAAAACTGCATATGAGGAGCTCTTAAACTCAAAGGATTCGTCTCACCTCCTCTGACCTATTTAAGAAAGGCACGCAGGGAGGAGATGCCGGCTCGAGTGGTAGAAAACTGTTTCTAAATTATCAGGGAAGGGAAATGGTGTGCCTCGGGTAAATGTTACAGAGGTAATGTTTTGAGACTGTTGCTATTCTTGTTGGGTGATGTTGTATTTTTCCATTTAACTGAGTTTACCCTGCTTTAATGTGTTTGGTAATTTCTGTAGAGATAAAACAAAAAGCAAAACAAACCATATTTCAGCACAGATAACAACATTTTAGTGGTTTAAACCTGTTACTGGAGATGTGAGGAAACCATCCATAATCTTGTAAAGTGGAGAAACAATCCATAACACGACAAAAGCATGTATCGCCCCCAATGGTATGTGAAATCAGACAGGTGAATTGTCATCTTGCACCATGCAACTGAGTCATTTTCAACACCAGATTAATACACATTATTTATACTGAGTGGCCACTTCATTAGGTACATGCTAGCATGAGGTTTAAGGGCTTAGGCCTCCAGAACCCCCTTAATTCTTCATGGCATAGATTCATAAATTTGCTGGAAACATTCCTGAGAGATCATGACCCATATTGACATGATAGCATCACACAGTTGCTGCACATTTGTTGACTGCTCATCCATGGTATTATTCTTCTGTTCTACTACTTCTTAAAGGTGCTCTATTGGATTTAGATCTGGTGACTGTGGAGGCCACTGGCAGGGGGGCTGTGAAGGGGGGAAAATTTAGGAAAAGTCTAAGGGCCATGGCTGAGAGGGGCCCCTAAAAATGATAATGTAAGCAGTATTTTCTACATGTTGACCTTTTGTCTTAGGTCTTCAGATCTCTTTTCTCTTCATATACAAAAAATACCAGGCTTTTGTTGTTTTAAACAGCCAAAAAGTACAATAAAGGCCTCTTTCATCAGCTCACTCCGATGAAATAACATTTATATGTTAAAGGATAATAGTTTTGTCTTGCTGCACCAAATATTGTGTTGAGATGTTGTGTCTTGTGGAAAAACAGAATATGGCAAAAAAGTGTATTAAATCCACAAGTTTTGAAACTTTTTCAGGGTAAGATATTCAGAGATTACTGATCATGTAATAAATTCTTGAAATAGTCCAAATGCCAGAAACTTTGGTAAAATGCTTGATTCACCATTTGTACTATAATTTCAGCTGAAGGGTGTTTTCTCCACTGTTTGAAGATTATTTGTGTTTTTTAACACAATATCTTGGCAATAATGGTTACAAGTGGTCCATATGGTTTGTCAGTTTGCTTCACAGATGCTGTACAGAGTTGGTTTGGGATAGGGTCTTATTTGATACCTATTCATGGGGTCCAAAATTTCTGGCAGTGCCCCTGGCCACTGGGCCACAGTTAACTCGTTATATGAAATGGAGATGATTTGAGCTTTGTGACATGATGTGTTATCCAGTTGGAAACAGCCATCAGAAGATGGGTACACTGTGGTCATAAATGGATGGACATGGTCAGAAATAATACTGAAATAAGCTGGAGTGTTGAAACAACACTTTATAGGTAAGAACAGGCCCAAATAGTGCCAAGAAAATATCCCAGACACCATTACACCACCAGCTGTCTGAACTGTAGGGTGGCTGAAAGGCAGGATGGATTCATGCTTTCTTATAGTTTAAGCCAAATTCTGACCCCATCACCAGAAAGTGTCAGCTGAAATTGAGACTCGTCAGACAAGGCAGCATTTTTCCAATCTTCTATCGTTCAATCTTGGTGAGCCTGTATGAATTGTAGCCTCAGTTTGTACTCAGCGGTGTACCATAAGGATCACTTCTTGGACCTTTGCTGGTCTGGATATTTGTTAATGACCTGTCAAATATTTCCAAAAAGTTGTCGAAGATTTTGTTTGCAGATTACACAAGTGTCTTTTATTCTTACAAAGAATCAAGCACTATTACCCATCTGATGTGGCATGATAACGCTCCATTACTTCCCATCATAACACAACATCATACAGTATCAGAAAAACATTTCTATTTTAATTCAGCGGATTGTTTCTTCTTTTAAATCTGCCATCTTCTCTCAGACGGACCAACAAGAAATTATCATGTTTGAGTTTCTGTTGGTAAATGTATCAAATATATTTTTGCACAGTCCCAAAGCCTTTTCTTCAGCCAGCAGAAGGAAGCTCCCCTCAAAAGAAGCTGCCAAATTAATCAAATCTTCGCCTCCTTATAGGAAATCCCAGAGCTGGGAGAGCAACCTGATGTAATCACTTAAACTGAGTGTGTGAGTCCACTCTGCATCATGAGATTCAAAGGAGAAGCTGCTGAAAGCTGGAGGCTCGGGGAGGTGGTGAGTGGGGGTTTGTTGAACAAAAGCTGGAGGCTGCAGCAAAGCAAATGTTTATCATAACATACACACAAATACACACGCACAATGTTACTGACACAATTCCCCCGATAGCTGCAATGAGCCAAGGCGATTCAAGCAGAAAACTGTTGGCTTCCTCACAGCTCCACTTCAGCTCAAATGGATTTTTATTGAAGTTACAAGCTCTTTAAACCCCGAAATATGCCAAACTCACCTCCCTTCTTTCTGTTTGTATTAATCCCTTTGGTGCCCCCGTTTTTTTCCCTTGCTCTTTCTGTCCCTCGCTGCTTTTCCTCCTAATGGTGGGTTCACTTGATTCATGAAAGGGAAATGTGCCTATATCAGCCTATTTCCTGTGAAAAAAGAAACATAAGGAGAGATTTGATGACGAAATTGATTAATGTTCATCTGCAGCCAATACTGAATGGCTGTCAGGCTCGCCTCTGTGCCTGTGTATGCTTGTTGCTAGCAGACATTGAAGGCATCTTTGAGGAAAGCCTACACTGGCTTGAAGAGGCCTTCCTCCCACTGCAATAACCTATGCCAGCTGATATTTTTGGAGCTGTAGGAAGAGAATAGAGAGAATGAGAACAAACAAGGGAAGTGTGGCTGTACATGTTCAATCCAGCAGCAAACTAAGGTGGTTTTCACCACTACAGCTCAGTTGCTTTGTTCCTCAGACTCAGTCAAAAGAAATCCTAAAATTTGTATATTTTCTTTGGATCATTTCATGTTCACATGACAGAATTTTGAAGCAGGCTGTGTCCCACAAAAAGCCTGAGCTAAGCTGAGCAACATCATTAAATCACAGCCAGTGTTGCTCTAACTATAAGTCGCCCTGTGTGTTATGGGACAAAAGCTAGCAGGTTAAACTAGACACAAAATAGCTCTGTCTCACAGATGAGCATATTTATCCTGGAGATACGGAAAATCAGAGAGCAACTTCCAAAAGGACAAACTCACTGTACGAAAAGTTCATCAGACCAGAGGAAGATGTTTTTATATGTCATGGTCTGTAAAGTTCTCTGTGAGAATCAGCGCTTCCTTGAGTCACTAACATGCTGTGTCATTCCCTCTGCTCTCAAGACTTGAGGACTTATTTTGAGACATTTAAAGGAAATTGAATATGTATGTCATTTAACTATATTCGCTTAAGCAGAAGGACCAATTACATGATGAGAAAATACAGTAGACTGACAAAGCAGAGGGTTTTCTCTTTTTGTGGGGAATAATGGACTAAATGTCATAAAACTGAAATTTATAAAATAGACACAATAAGTATATAGCCCATACAAGAAGAAATAAGCTCTCAGACTCTCAAATACTTGTATACTGATTTGATTACAGCCAAGTAACATAATTCACTTTGGTGATGAAATATGACATGAGGCAGAGAAAAGAGCCTACCTAAAAATAGACACTTTCTTCTGAAGTTAAGCCATTGCTTTTACAAAAAAATGTGTAAAAGAAAGAATTACCCTATACAACAGACTTTGACAGACCATGATTTGTATTATAGTCAATATAAACTGATCCTCAAATTAATCTTTAACATCCACAAACCAAATCAAACTTCCTTTATCATTTTATTTCCGAAATTTACAGACATTTCTTGAATACCCTTTCTCATGCATACTTATAGCTATGTCAACCACCTATTCAGCTCTAAAAATGCAACACAAAAGGTCCTGTTCTTCTGTTTTTTTGATTACTGCATTTATTTCTGCTCTCATACAGGGATCCTTGTAAATATACTAACATTTTTACTATCACCCGCCATAATGCGTTCCCTTTATCCATTTTTCTTTCAGATAAAACAGAACTTATGTGCAGGAGGAAAGCTCTCTTACTATCTTTGCTCACTTTAAGTATTTGCCATTAATATCACATGGTTTTAAAGGGCTTGAATAATCGTTGGTGTTTATTATCATTGCTTGAGAAAAACTATAAAAGGACAAAAGTGGATAGAAATTCTGCTCAAGAATGGGAGAAAAACAGCATTTCTCAAGCTAGGCATATAAAAAGATACTCTTTGCTCTTTTTTTTTTTTTACAAGAATTAAGATATCAATAACTTTAGTCTTATTGACAATTTAGTTTTTTCTATCTTTGATTTGGTCTCCATCTTCAGACCTTCAGTATTAATGAAAACATTCTGAGTGACAGTTAGGTCTCTAAGCACTGTTCCTGGAGATGCCTCAGGGTCCTGATACTCACGTCTGCTGCATATACAAATTACTGATTAACTAACAGTGTTGGGTAGCTCATATTACTGAAAAAGTAACATTTTAGAGCACCATTAACCTGACACACAATTCAATATATTTCACTAGTCCATCAGTTGTTTAGGAAAGGGCAGAACTTTTCAATAGTATACCTGGCAGGTGATTGGATGATCTTTCTGCCAATCACATTCATTGTGTCCCAATTAGATAACGTAGGAGGGAATTACTGCTGCAGTGTAAAGTACAAACCCTGAGCCACTCCAGAGCAAGCTCTCACCACATGTGGAGAGTGGAGTGAAAATATCCTTTCTATTGAGAATGGCCTCCACCCTCATCTTATATTTAAAAAACATATTTTTCCTCTGTGTCTCTGTAAAGTCTTCTCTCTTTTTTTTTTTTCTTTGTGTGTTGTGTATTTTAATTTTGCATCTTCTGCGTGGTGTTGCCTGTAATATATTTCTGTTTTTGTGATTCAATGCATCACATAATTTTTTTTTTTAAGTGTTAAAATGGTTTATTAGAAAGGGTTATCTGTAAACCACAGTGATATTTTTGCATATATAATTGTTTGAACTTCAGCAGATCATCTTGACCATGTCTACATTACATAGTGCGTTGAGTTGCTGTCATGTGACTAGCATTTTAGGTACTTATATCATCTCTGTAAAGTCATTGGCCAAGCACTCACACATAGGGATGGGTACCGAATTTCGGTACTTTTTTGGTACCGACCCAATTCCCACTGAAGTACCGAGTATCGATTCACGGGAAATCCGTCGGTACCACATTTCGGTACCTGAACGCACCTTTTTTTTTTTTTTTTTTTTACCCTGAACGCACTTTGACGTTATGCGTCGGCGAGAGCGGAGGACGCGGTGACGTAGTTACGTCAGTGGTTGCTTTATCTTCAGAGGCGGACCATGGCGGATCGCAACTCTCCAAAGTCTGGCTTCATTTTACCAAGCTGGATGCTGACAACGCGCGGTGCAACATTTGCGATGCGAAGTGCAAAGCCAGCAAAGGAAACACGTCCAACTTAAGGAAGCACTTGGTTAAACACCAAATATTCCTCAAGGCGGAGGAGTGCACGATTTTTGACAGTTTAAAAACACAGGCACACTTCAATTAGCTCAGCAGCATCAAGTTCTTCGGCTCCAGGCAAGCTAAATGATGTGCTTATTTATTTAAGTTATTTACTTTATCCCCACACACATTTTTCTCAAGTTCTATGTTGGAGTTATTTCACTTGATGTTATTGAAGAATAAATGTTCAAAATTCCGAAGTTTTGACTATTTTTTAAATATACAAAATAACTTTAATTACCAAACGCATATCCCCCCCCCCCCAAAAAGTAGCGAAAACAGGTACCGAAAAATACCGGTATCGATTCGCAGGTACCGAGTATCAGTATCGTATCGATTCAGATGTGAAAGGTACCCATCCCTACTCACACAGCTGTGTTTCCCTTCTGCTAGTTCACAGCTACACACTAACAGGGAAGAAAACAGAAGTAGTGCACATGCCACAGGGATTTTTCCTTTCCATAGTCTCTGCATTTCCTTCTACTCCTCTTCTTCTTTTTTCTTTTTTGATGCACCTGACAGGAAAGTGAAATAAGTCTGACGTGTTGTACTCTCCAGCCTAGATCTACTAGTAATGTGTTTGATTAGTTTGTACATTCCTACAGGTTTTCTGGCAATTGGAGAACTGAAAGTTTCTTTATTTTTATTTTTGTTTATCTCTTGGTCAAGTGCTTTGCTTTGTTACCAAGGCTGTATTTGTCTTGAGTTTAGATTCTGGGTTTTGCTAGTTATGAGATACACTCTGTACTTTTTGTAAGCAACTATTACTAAGCTTTGGCTATTTTTAATTTTCGTTAAAAGAAAAGTTAGTACTGCTGATGCATTGGCTGAGATTTGCACAAAGCCTTGTTCTAATATTGTCAGAGTTGACTCTGTATGTCAGAGTCAACAAGGGTCCCTGAAGTCTCATTGGTTATCTCATAATTTAGTAATTCTGAGGGACACAAAATGTTTGATCCATGTTAAACTATCATGGACAAGCAGACTTTGTAAATGTATATGAAATATTGTTCTTCCTTTCATACACTTTATTTGCAATAAAATGTCATCATAGTCTCATTGTGCCTGAAGGCTTTTTTCTGTCATGAACTCTCTGTAGACCACTTCAGAAGTTCATCAGCAGGTTTTATTGATCATTTTGTTATGAAGGTGTAGGACCCACATGAGCCCTCCCTGTCCTCGAGTTAAATCATGCCCGAAGCCTTCGCTGTCTCTCTAATTCTGTTGCTGAGACAGAGAGTAAGTGGAGTGAACTGACCAGGGACCTTTAAAATACATCAAATCTACTATCTGATGACACAAGAAAAAAAGAAACAGCTGGGAGAGTAAATGTCAGGAGGGGGATAAGAACTGGACAGAATGATGGTATTTCATTTTTATTTTTTTATCAGAAAAAAAATCTGTCTGCCCTTTCCTTGTCTTGGTCTTTGTCTTTTTTATTTTTGAACCCATATAGATTCCCAAGATAATGATATTTTTTTAGTTGTTTTAACTAAATGTTATGTATCTCACATTTATATAACATAAAAATGCAATGAAGTAAATTTTAATTGACTGATCAGCGGATGGTTAGATTGATTTATCAGACCAAACAAGTTTTAAGAGAGAAAATCAGATATGTACAGATAAGCCAAATAGGAAAGATTTAGGTTAAGCACCAAAAAGCAATTGAGAGACAACCAATTAGAATTGTAAGTTGTGTTACTACAGCAACTAACAGGATCGAAGAAGACCATCTGAGCAACAACCCATAGAAAGTGTTTGGGAATGGGCAGAACCTTTGAAAAGACTATCTGGCAGGTGATTGGACGATTGCTCTATCAATCACATTTATTACAGTCTAATCAGATAAGGTACCGATTGGGCAAGATGGATCTTTCTGATTACAGACACTGAATTAGGTGGATCTGGCTGCTGCACAAGTTTACAAAGATCTATGGGAAGTTGTTTACAAGAAAAGAAAATAACAATTTCAAACTATTGGCACTGGCAAAACAAAAACTACCATACCTTATAGTATGCACAGCACAATTTTTTTTGTGCACAGTCCCAATGTCTTCTCTATTTTCCAACCATTATGCACAAACATTGTTTAGACAGCTATGCCCTCTCTATAGCGCCAAGGGGTGTGATTGTCTTAAAATGAAGAGTGGTTAGGCACACAGCTGCCACACCCTTGTCATGCAAATGTAGAAAATGATTGGACCTTAGGCCATCCAAAACTTGGTCTGAAATCTTAAGTCTGTGGTGCATTGTGTTCTTGGATGTATTAGAAAGACTGACATTCACAATTCTTCCATCATCGTGTCTTGACTGTCAAGACTCAATGTATTACCTGATACAGTTGTGAATACTATAAAAGTAGGGACTACAAACAAAGAAGACTATGTAGTTTTTCCACCTTATTATAATATTTCTAGAGTCATTGTGATGGTACATCGCTTAACAACAGGTTGAATGACACCTCTGTCATGGTCTGAGGGGGTCTGTATTGCCTTCACTGGCACTATGAAACTTCGAGGTGGATGTTAAGAACCCTTCCACAATAAAAAACTACAAATTTTTACTGCTTTGACTGCTTTACGGCATACGCCACTTCCCCCTCCTTCCCGATTCATTTAAAAGACAGAAATCGAGGCGAAAGCTAAATGTAGAGTTGTTATCACAGCAGAAGCAGCGAAAAACTCGAAGTAAAGAAAAGTTTTATCAGAGGAAACGAAAAAAAGAAAGTGGGAGAGTAACAAGCTAAATGCCCGGTTCACTCGCTGGCGTTAGCTGAAAGACGAGGAGGGATGTTCAACCGATGCCGAATTGGCCCTGTTATTGTTGGACTTGTACATACATGTTGTGAACAACTGACAGCTGATGCTTGAAAAGTTATTTATTTGAAAAGAAACCTGATCAGACTGTACCTTATCAGTCTACATGGTTTATTTGTCTCTTGGGATGTCCTGTCAGCTCACTTCTCCTCCCTCTGTATGTCAACAAATGCACGTTGGTGTGAGGCACTCTTTTTTACGACAGTGCAGTTACACTCAATGTCCATAGAGACCACTAGAGAGCAGAAATCCGGAATCTTACATAGTGGGGCTTTAACATAACCATGTGCAAATCTAAAGTACTTCGTAGTACTAGAGTGTGGGTATAGCCTACCTGCCGTCCAGACTTGGCCTCCATTAAAAATGTGTGGTGCATTATGTAGCACAAATGCAAAAATGGCAAACCCTGACTGTTAAGCAACTAAAGTAGTACAATGAGCAAGAAAGAAAGAACTCCAACTTCAAAGCTTCAGCAATTAGTGTCCTCAATTCCCAAAGCTTATTATCGGTTGTTAAAAGGAACGGTGATGTAATAAAGTGGTAAAAATGCTCCTGTCCCAGCTTTTATTGGAACATGTTGCAAGCATCAAATTCAAAATGAGTGAATATTTGCAAAACAGAGATACAGTTTATCAATTTGAACTTAAACAGGTCAGAATGAGAAGCAGTGAATGGAAAACACATCTCAAAGACCTTCTGTATAATAAAACATATTCCCATATGCATAAACAAAACACTGAGGTGTAACAGTGAGATAAGATACTGTGTTAACAAGTGACTTTCAGTGAGCTGTGTCCCAAGATTTTCTTGTTAAAGTAGCTAATGAGAACATGAATGTCTCTCTTTATTTTTATATAATGTGAACATATACTTATCAAATTAACATTAAATGAAAAATTGGGGCTTCTCTCAGCTGGAAGCCACCAATTTACATGGTCACTTGATGAGACAATACACCTGTCTTGTTTCCAAAGTTTATGAAGGAAAGAAGCTTCTACTGATCCTGTGTTAAACAATGAAAGATGGAGGCAGATGGTTTAGGCTTTTCATGATTAACACAAATGTCAGACTATTACTACTTTAAACACCAGTATGTGAACTTTTACCCTCCAAAAGACTGCAACACAATACATTTGTTATGAAACCAAACACTGAAACCATCATTTCTTTCAACCCTGAGTATTCTCCCGACAGGATCTACGGTCCTAAAGAACTCCTGAAGCTCCCCAAAGAATTAGGCTGTCCTTGTGAAACTAACGTTTGAATGCCTGTACAGATTTTCAGACAGGTTTATAACTGGAGAGTGTCGCCGTTCCCATCCACTGCAGACAAAAAAATATGTCTGCAAAAGTCAAAGAGTTTGTCCTGTAAAGCCAGCTCAGGTTTCATTCAGGTCATGAAAAGGTCTTCTCCCAGCTGCAGCAGTGGAGGTACTGAGACCTTGTCATATTCAGCTAAAGCCCCAGGGAGCTGAATGGTCTGGGTGAATGATCGGTCAAACAAAGGGTGTTACTCTGACCCCAGAGACCTTCGTTCACTTCAGTGGCTGGAAACAAATGTCAAAGCTGTGTTTTTTTTGACCTTGAGAATCATCTCCCCTTTGACTGATTTTAAACTAATGTCAGGTAAAATGCGAGCAGATGTTGTCTGTTTGGAAAAGGCATATTAAAGTTTTGAAGTACAGTAGTAGGCCTACACTTGTAAAAATGTTAATCTATATATCTCTATGGTGTCGTATTTAAACTGACTGGGTACTTTGTTAAAATGGGTTAAAACAAATGCAAATATACTCCATATAGTATCACAGAACAACAGTTCAAGAAGGAAAAGATGAAGAATCAACACCAATTAGGACTAGTTATTTGAAAGTATGAATTATGGATGTATGGCTGCATTAAAAATGTGGTAACAGTAGTTTGGATATGTGTACGTCAAATATGGTTAAGAGCAAAGTTTGACAAAAGTTCCTAAAAGTTATCTTATTGTCTTTTTAAAAGATGACAATAATCATACTGAGCTTAAAGCAGGCAACTGTTATACTGTGTGACTTTTTGGCTCACTAGTGGGGGACACAGCTCAACCTCCCAGCCATCACAGTTCGATGGCAGTGCAACAGAAGGATTTCTATGACACAAACAGCAGAGCACAGCAAACACACACCAACACGTGTAGGATGAACGACGCAGCCTCTACCTCTATGTACAGTGATGTGTGTTTACAACGTGTTCCCACCTCTGTGAGTTTGGTGTCTGTTGATGACAGTAACATGAAATGTATTTGCCTTGCAGAGCGTTTTTGTCCATCTAAAGCTCTGATGAGGATTATGAACCATGATGAAGCCATGTGGAGTGCATGATCCCAGGCTGCAGCCATCATATCTCTGTTTACACTGCTAAAATAACCACATGTGGGTTTCAATTGATGTCTTGGTTGGGAGGTCAGTTCAGTATGTTCTATGCTATCTGCATTGGCTCTGCATTCTTTCCACAGTCTCTGTACTGGTCATGCCAACCGGAGCCAGTGGAGTTGAAATGCTGGTGTAATGTGTTGGCAGGACATCACACTGGGTCTGTTTGGTAGGCCTTTTCCAGCCATTTCAGGCAGCTACTGTTCAAAGGAGAAGAGGGAGAGGCCCCAATGCTATGGACTTTGTTTTCTTATGCATAAAAGCTGCATAAGCATACTTTGACCTCTTTGAGATATCAATGCAGATGAACACTTTCACATATCAGGGACATTGTGGCATGCACTTGGCAACATGCTACAGTGTGTTGTTGTGATTTGATGCAATTATAAGATGCTTTAAAAACAATCCCGTGGACAGAAGAAGAACCTCTGTTTCTTATTATAAAGCTGGGCCATATGTGACAGATTTTTTAAACCAAGCATCAGAAAATAGCCTGGCTGTGCCACTTTGTCTGATTTAATACAGTATGAAATGTTTTCAGCCTTTGCTGGAATGGAACAGTTTTTAGATATTCTATGCTGAACCTCAGTAAGACATAAAGGTATAAAGTCGAGTTTTGTGAAAGAACTTTTTATCCTCTTTCACCATTGCATCTGTCTGTGCTGTGAAATGAGCAGTTCAACACCATAAAAAGGACGGTGTGACCCTGTTAGCACTGATGCTTCCCATTTCCAATACACGGGCCAGTGAATCAAGATGAACACTTCTATTGAGCTTCTCATCAATATGTTTTCTCACAACACTGCCACCTTCTCATCCAGAGAGAGCTTCATTACTTCAACGGTGTATTGACCTTTAACGGAAAAATTGGACTACCACTTAGTGGTACATAGAATGGACAGGGGTGAATCCATGAATTGAGTTAGTATGTGGTAAGTTACAATAAAACAGATTCAGCAGATGGCTGTTCAACATGACTCTGGTTAAGCCTGTTCACCTCTTTCCACTTTAACTTTGACAAATGTTGAATAGTGCTGCACTCATAGTGGACTAGTGTTGGTCCTTAATGATTAAGAATACAGTCTAGAACAGCTGATTGACTTTGTGTGTAGTTTCTGCACAGTTAGGGATGGCCTTTGTTGGTATCTTTGATGGTAGCAGGTGCATCTTAAGGTACACTGAAATGCACTTCAGTACATGCAGGACTTATATTGAGCACTGCACTCAAAGAAATAATTTGTTGGGTGAACATAATAAAATTCTGGAAAGAATTTCCACCTAATTAAAATGCTTTCATTTAGCGAGACACAATTCTGTTGAACCAACTAATTGTATATGTTCACTCAAAATTATTGGTGTTTAACAGTTGACAGCAATTTAGTTTCAGCAAAAAGGTAACAACACACTATGATAAAAGTAGCAGTCATAGTTAGCTGAAATAAATAAATTACAAAATAAATATCACAGAATTGAAAGGGGAAATGAACTTACTGATTGAGATGTTTCTCCACCGTGGATGGTTTAAATTTTGATGGGTGCAATGGATTCAATTTGCCGTGAGTCACACAAAATCTAGTGGCTCTTCTTTACCAGAAGCACACTGCCTTAGCTGATGAGCAGGGCCTGTCGCACGTTACTGACACCTTGTGCTCTGGAGAGGTATTGCACATGTGAAACCTATTTAAACCCACTAGGTTGTGCTGACATAAAGCAATCATGTAGTTTTAAGGATTTTGCCTGTCATGTTAAAACTACATGATTAAAAAATGTTTAACCACTAAACATGAATAAATATAACAGAAGCTACATGTTATACTTCTGTTGATAAAACAGACACCCATGTTGCTATTATTGAGTGTACTTTTGATGACTTTTCCAGCATGAGTTTAATTTAATTCATATGGTTTAGGATTTATACATTGGGCAGGTCTAAATTTGATCTTAGATACTGGTTTAAAAATTACTTCAGGTTTATAGATAGGTTTAGGGACTGGTATTGTGGTCAATCCAGAAAGGACTTCAATCAATAGTCTGACTTATCTCTTAACTGAACCACATTGAAAAAACTCCAGCACTTGCCAATCCATCCGTCTCCAACACTTGCCAGCAGTGCAAGTTCGCTGGAAATACGCCGCAATTGTATTCATCTGGAGCCAATTCAATCCACATCAATCTCTGCCAAGCAGCTTGACCCAAAACAGGAAACAAACACTCAAAGTTTCTTGGCAATTTTACAATATGGCACTATATGGGACTAATGTTAATGAAGACAGCAGAACACCGTCAGGATAATAATGTAACCTTTATATGTTTCTTTTCTACTGATCTCACAGTAACCTTGAGAGTTTTCTACTGATCTTGCAATCTTATAAAACCTGCTTAGGACTGTGCTCAGCTGTGCAGCATCTGAAATATGCTTCCAGTGAGCGAGAACATGGAGCAAAGCTGCAATGCAGACTGAACGCTACGCAGCTGAACTATATGGAAATTGTGAGTAGGAGTCGGACTGTAGGTATTTTGCCAGAAATTACAAATAAATAATGTTTAAATGACTGTTACAGAATAAGCACTTGTATCTTCTTTGGGTCTATTTAAAATTAATTTCTACTTTAAATTCTTGGAAGTAAATAAAAGACCCATAAATGATGTAGAAGCAGGACTGTGAAAGCATCTGAGTCCCTGCAGGCTCCACAATTTACAGTCATTGGTGTGATACTCTAGGATTGTAAGTAGTGAAGTTTGTTAACTAGAGATCCCTAAAACCAATGTATTTTATAAACTAAGGTTGATAATTGCGTTGATTGCAGTTGCATATACCATTATCTTACACCCAGGTTGATTATTTTAAGTTTTCATCGGACAGCTATGACATTACGGCCAACTAGAAGTGCTACGAGAGCACAAACCTCTGCCAAGGCACTTTAAACACTTTCAGAATATTTTTGGATCCCCATCCAAATCACCAACGAAATCTAATCACATCTTCCTTCTACCATGACTAAAAT
Source organism: Cetoscarus ocellatus (assembly GCA_037902135.1). Taxonomy (NCBI): domain Eukaryota; kingdom Metazoa; phylum Chordata; class Actinopteri; order Labriformes; family Labridae; genus Cetoscarus; species Cetoscarus ocellatus. The sequence continues at coordinate 911,007 of JBAMNC010001828.1, forward strand.
TCTTTGAAAATGTCATCAAAATTTCATTCATACATTTTGAGTTATCCTGTTCACAAACTACCAAACTAACAAATGCCAGCAACAACATGACCTCCTTGGCAGAGGTAATAACCAGATAAACAGAAAGAGCGCAGACAATAGCCCTTTTCACACATGCAACCCTGATACCATCAGGAGAATATCTGGGGAATTCTCTGACATGGTTGTATATACTTGCTCCTCTCAGTAGGGAGTTAGACCTGGGAAGTAACCAGTAGGGAGGATATCAGGAAGGACAACAGGTAGTCAGTGTTTATTATATCACCAACGAAGCAGCAGAACTTTACAATCACAATATATAGCCTTATTTCTGCAGCACATATATAAAAGTGTATCAGCAGCATCTGCAAAAGAGTTGAAAGGTGTACAGTAGCCTGCAGAAGTGAAAAAGAAGCAGTGTCACTTCCTGCACGACTATTACACTGGAGAAAAAAAGGTGCAGGGTTTTGGCTTCGTATCTAACAACAGCAGTGGAAGGGTCTTTGAATGCCCAAAAAGCCAGGTGGTGGTTGTTTTTTAACAACATGATACTACCAAAGTTTGATGATGTGCAGTGGAAATATCACTTTTGATGTCAAGATGCACATTTGAGTTTGTGTTACTTTCCTTGCAGCCAAATAAATCCCTCCAACATCAGTGGTTGTTTTTATTCATCCTGTCAAGCCTTCCTTTTCTGGCTGTGTGCCGGCCTCACAAAGTGAATGTCATGAGTGTCAACCACCCTCATTGAATTATACTGGTAAATACACAGGTGAAAAACTTGGCTGTTTGTGTTCACACATAGGTAAAGTCAGGATTATTTCAGGCTTTTTTGCAAGTGTGAATGGTTTTTTTTTTTGAAAGGTTTTGGCTGATGCAAAAGGCATGAAGGTGTCATAGGTCCTGTCTTATCCAGCCCCTTTCAAGCCCTTTCTGTAGAGCTCATTTTTTATTTATTTCAGGGTAGATCCACCGCAGCCAGTCCTCTGGTGTTAGCAGCACTTTAAGGGGAAGTTTTTGGAAAATTTCATGATTCAAAGAATGTTCTTCAGCAAATCATGAATGTGCCCTTTAATGTTTCCCATCATTTTCATTAACCTCAGTGGATGTATCAGATTATTTTAAAACCCTAGCATAGAAATACTGGATTAACATGAATGACTGGGATATTTGTCGCTGCTGTCTGTCAGTGAGGACACACAATGACAGAGGAGGTTATAATATAAGAGGTGCGATGCATCCTGACTGAATGTTAACTTCTCCATAAATTGATGATTTTCTCTCTCTGGTCTCAGAAACGACATGATTTGCCTGCAGGGATTAATGATGTTTCTTCTTATCTCACACCCACACGCACAATAATACAGTATAAACACATCTAGTCACAAACAGGGATTCATTTCCCACTAACACTCACACTCACACACACACTCCAGTGAAATACCATATTAATGCACATTTCAACACATTGACTCCTCATCTTTAAAGATGCCGGCTCAGTGTTGCAGAGCTGCCTGATGACTCGGCTACCCTCTGGCTCAAAGACAGGCAGTTCGATGAAGCATGGCGGATCAAGGCTGAACTGAAGAGCTTAGACACTGTGCTGAAAAATTAATGACCAAACACAGACATCTACATCATGTAAACACTACAAATAAGACGGCTCTATCAGCAGAGTGTTGATGAGCTTATTTTTTTATACAGGTATAACAGAAAATAAGCAGCAAATGTGAATTTTGCAGCTGAGCACAACGTGAGCTCTACTTACTGCCGATGTAAGATTCCTCTGAAAACAAACACAGACGCACACACTTAGACTAATGTGTGCACACTCTCATAGACGCACACAACTACAGACACACAAAGCTGCAACTCACATACTGTGCAGAGGAACCTGCTGCATAGCTTTCCTCGGGGGAAATATGGTTAAGTAAAGTTTCCATGCAAAAGCAATTTAAACGTTGTGTGAATACAAAGATGATATCTGCAAATGCAGAGTTGAATAATGCAAAAGACTACTGATTAGAGAAGCTTACAAAGGAGGCTTAATTAAGACATGAAAGGGTTTAAGTAATGAGAGATAACTGCAAATCGGATAGAAAAGGCAACATTTTATTTTTCTTTTTAATCCATCACAACCTATTAAAAACATTGTTCTCAAAGCTGCTCTGAAACCCCTTTCTTTATTCTTAATTGACATTGTCATTGAGTGCTGATTCATTGAGTTCACAGAACCTTTGGTACTCATACTTCATAAAAGTTGACTGTGAATATATAAAAGAGAACTTTAAAGGGCCTATGTCCTGCAGTATCAGTCTTCTTTGCTTTTAATGTTGTTAGAAGGGGCTTGGGGAGCAGAAGACCATGACACCTATTACTAAACTCTCATTCCAGGGAGAAATGTGCTATCCCTTTTGAAAGAAAATTCTCATTGAAACGCCTTGATTATTTTCTTCCTGTTGTTTTTCATGTTATAGCTATACAGCCTCCGCCTACATTTTATTGTTTTTATTTATTCATTTTTATTTACTATCTATTGTAAAACACTTTGTTTCACCGAAAGGGTTGTTGTAAAGGGCTGTAAAAATAAAGAACATTTACATTTGCATGTGTGTTCCGTGCTTGTCATGCCTACACCATGACTGTTTTGAAAGTCAGCTTATCAGCCTATGACCCCTCATTTGGGCAGCAAACAGCACAGAGCTCATGATTATAGCCTCCTTGCCCCCTCAGATTCGAGTGTTTCCAAAGGGGAGAGAAAACGAGCTGTAACTGATCCTCTACACAAATGAAATTTAAAAGAAAGGGCAGGGTCACTTTGCCTCCGACCTTATGCCTCTCAGATGTACAGTAATTCCTCGATTATAACACACACTCGATTAAAACACGCAGCCCATATTTTCACAATTTTTGCCTGAAAAACACTGTACTCGAAAAAAACATGCACCCAAATTTTGCCCAAATCTTACTCTCTCAGAGAACTCAAAAATTACCTTTATTCAAAGTTTTATGTGTTTATGTTCAATGAAATTTCAGTATTTTCACAACAAATACACGATTCTCTCTCTTCACCTCTTGCTTCACACATGCGCAATTACTCGATTTTCTGCCCAAGCATGCTCAGTCGTAGTGTACCGACCAATCAGAGAGCAGCTATCAACATGCCGATGTCTTTGACCAATCACAGAGCAGCTATTTTACATCCCCTTGCTCACAAGATGGCAGCACTCTGTGCTTGCCAGTGATCAGTAACACTTGAGAATTACACAATCATTACACAAAGTTAAACTCATTAAGACCCAAAATATTTGATTAAAACAGTTTTACAGTCAGTTTAATAAGAATTATGCAAGTTTGGCTGGAATGTTTCGCAGAGAAAGAGAATATTTCAGCTTTTTGTATCAAATGTGTTGCAATCGCGATGTTGGCAAGACAAAATATTTTAAGTATTTTGCTTTTACTCATGTATAATACGCACCTGAAAAATTAGAGCTCATTTAAAAGCAAAAAAGTGTGTTATAATCGAGAAATTATGGTAATCAGCTCATTGTCAAGTCAGAAGACATTTGCAGATAGTTCGACAGAAATCCCTCTAAGGTACCTGGAGATATCGCATTTACAAGAAATATCTGATTATGAGGCCCACCCCGTTAAAATCTTACCAGTTTGTCTTTGTGCCAAAGTGAACATTTTTGCAAGATTTAAAGAAAATCCTGAAAAAAGATTTTGCTTTCACAAGCAGGTGCTGAACATGATGCCCAACAACCTTTGACCTGTGACCGTATACAGATCACAACACCTACAAATATCAGGTTTAAATTACAAAGTTTGTCCCAACAGTGATGTTGCAAGGACCCGAACTCTTACAGTAACCCCTCCTGTACAGTAAACTTCAGCACACCTGTGTGCCCTCTTCTGTGTCTTTGCTCCGTTCCCATCTGCAGCCCCAGGAGAGCCACCAGATCTGTCTGCTCCTGTTTTATACATAACCAGCAGGCTAATCTAATTACTCTGTGATGGAGAGCAGTCAATTTCACAGTCAGCCAGACACTTCTGCTGCCTAAAAATTGGGGCCACCCAAGTTTGATATATGAGGCAATAACCTGTAATGTAATGAAGTCACCTTCAGACCAAGACCTCTGTCATTGAAATAATAATGAATTATAACAAGTATAATAGTATTTAGGTTTGACACGCTCACACTTGCTACTACCACCTCTATCTTTCTCTAAGCTTCATCTTCTTTTCTCTCCCTCTATCTTTGCTGAAATGTTTAGTTTTTTTTTTAATATTTTCAACGCTAAGGTGACTTTAAAGTTCATGGAGCAGACTGTCAAACTGGCAGTTTGACTGCTGGCTTTAAATAGAAAACATATGCAGAGAGGGAGGTGTCAGACACCTCCACGACTCATGGTTCAAACTCATTTACTTAAGCAAGGGACAAGGCCATAAAAATCAAATCCTGCTCTCGTCACTGTAATAGCACAGTCATATATAAAGTCCAGTAGCTTTATGTCTCCACAAAATGGCTCCTTATGCTTAGTAGCTGAAGGGAAATTGGTTGAATACTCACTGTTTGGGTGAATTACTGCCTGACTGATAATGTCACGTGACCTTTTGGAGAATAAGACACTGGTTTTCCCTCTTTATGAAGATATTCCTAATCCTCCTTTGGAGAAACATGAACAGGACATGTGAAAGCAGTGTTTTCCTCCAAGTTTAATGTAGTGGCCTGCTGATAACCCTGATTGGTACATGGGAAAAACACTTATTGCAAAAGATATTGAAGTATGTAAGTAACAATGTGATTTTTTGTGGCTTACTTTCTTTGACTTACTTTGGACCCTGAGCACATAAATAACATGAATTCCATAAATAAGGTATTTGTGAATTATGTGTGTCATTATTCTAAGGTGGTTGAAGATTGCATTGAAGACTCGTGGCCACCAATCCAAATATAATATAAAATATGTACTTCATCCTTCAGGTACAATTGCGTGAAGCTTCTGAGATCTGGAATAGGTCAGTAAAGGTGTAGTAGCTTGCTTGTCTATGTCCACATATGAATATAGAATTCAAAGGTCTTTATGGACACCTGGTGCAGTGGGTTTTAGTGTGCAGAGCAGATGCCTTTCCCATTTTCTGCCAGACACTGGAGATGGACACAAGTCCCTTATTGCAAGTCTAGCCCAAAGTCTCCAAGGCCATGTCCATGTAACCTAGCAGAATAGCTGGGGGTCAATCAGAGGTCAATCACTTTATTTCAGTGGCTTATACTGTCCCTGTCTCCCCTGCTCTGATATTCAGGTTGTCCATTGTTTCCTTCTGTATTGAGCACCTCATAGGATATAAGCTTTTGTTTGCTGGTGATAGTTTACTTTAAATATGTTTACATTAATTCCCTCTGGAAATGCTTGCGAGTGTGTTTAGTGTGTGTCCTCATCTACCTCTACAAGGCTGTAAGGATCAGGCTGCATCAGGTCATGAAAAATTACACAGTCACTGTCTGTAAAGTTAATGTCTCAGACATTTGCATGTGTCTTTTACTCATTCTGAAAGTGTCTTGCAGATGTGTTCCACTGCATCCCATTGTTGCTGTGGGGAAATGTAGCTTGTTGTGATGCTACCTCACTACTTGGAGAGCAGAGAAGCAACCTACACTGCATGTATTGTTGTATAAGAAGATTCTTCCAAACCTTTGATGAAAGTCAGTTTGTTGCAGTTCTCTTAAATATGGCATCCTTGTTAGTCACCTGTTTTGTAGAAGACTCCAGCTTGTCCATTTGTGGCAACTGCAGGTGCCGATGGAGATGTGGAGGGTTATGAGCAATGTGTGGGAATTACAGGTGGTTCTTATTTATGTGTCCTAGACTCCAACAAAATAATGACTGAGCTTGAGTCTCAAACTTCAAATCAGGGTCAAATCTCAAGTCTGTAAGCTACATTCACACATTGACGTTTTGGCCAAGTTTTGCAGATGTAGAGGGAAACGTCAAGCCATGTCAAGCCAAGTCAGACCATTATACAGTAACAAAACTAAGTTATTGTCAGTTGGGCTGTGCTGTCACATGTCAAAAATGCTCAAAAGTTTCCAATGTTTGATCCAATATGCTTGAGTGAATGAATTGAAATGAATTGAATGCACAGCTGCTGTAACAAATGTAATTTCCTGCGAAGGATTATTAAAGTATCTATCTATCTATCTATCTTGTAAACACCAGCAAGAGTTAACCTCCGCTGTCCTTTGCTACCCTCTGTTAGAGCTGCATTCGTCTCTGCTGGCTCCAGCTGCTTCCTCCTCAGGACAGGACTCCTGTAGTACAACTTGAGGAGCCTTTGTATGAACAGTCATCTTTCAACTTCAATGCATGATGTTGGAGTGCTGAGACCAGCTGCAGCTGAATGTTGTTGAATTATTATAGCCTTTGTCGAGTTTGTTCAGTGTTCAGCAGCACTACTCCATTAAGTCAAAGCCCCCCTAAGTTGGTCGTGCTAGTTGGTCGTGCTATCCATGTGTCTCTTCTTAAGTGGTGAATGTTTAAATTCCATCTACAATTTGTCAAGGGGCAATCAGGAAATGTAATACTCCACCAGCACAATGTTTCTCCCCACTTTAGGTACATCGAGCTGCATTTAACACAGCAAAACTGACCTGGGGAATGTACTTTCATTAAGTTTCTATGATATCTCAATGTTGTTCAACATCAGCTTATATATGTTGATGTCTGAATGGTCACCTTCTACTGCAATTTAAATGACACTTGAGTCTGACTCTCAAACTGGAGTGCCATCTCTGCCTGACACTGTTGTCCATTTCAAGCTTAGTGTTCAAGTTGTTAAATAGCAAATTAATATGTGCTCCCATTTGTGCTCATGAGTGTGTTTAAAAATGAGAGGTGGTCTTGTGCAAATCTGTCTTGCTTTTTGAAAGCCTGCTGTCACTTCTTGCTTCCAGCACAACCAAACACATGCTCCTTTGCTTACAGCCTCTTCCTCCCTGAAGGATGGTGATTGGGGTGATCACTTTCTGCCCAGGAACAATTGTGTCAGTTCCAAGCATTGCACTATCGTCTGCCTGATTTCAGATAATCCGATGATTTCAGCCGCTTTGCAATGTTAGTGGCAGATATTGCAAGACAAAGAAATTGTTTTTTTCTAATATTGTGCCACACTAGGGCTCCCTGACTGCTGGCTGTACAGGAAGCTCCAAAAAGTTGTAATTGCTTCCCGAGGCTGTATTGTTGTAGACTTAAATTTGCTGTTTACAGTTTGCTCCTCTGCTGCAAAACAACCCTAACACAACAAAACCAGCTTTACAATACTGACAATGACATGGCAGAAGTGTTTACCTATTTGTACACAGTACTTCATAACAAGCAGGAGTCAAATCCAATCTCCTTCATACACCTATCAATTCACTCTCAGTGCAATATGAACATTATAAAAGCTGGCAGCTATAACATTTTCTTGTCACATTTACTGGCCATACAATTTATAATCCAGGGTACAAATAAACAGCGTTGCCTTTGTCTGCTCTCAAACTTGTCCATCAGTCAAGTGAAACGTGCATGGGTTTTAAGAGACTGGCATTGGCACAAGTGGAGATATCATTTAGAGTTAATCCACACGCATTAATAGACTCTCTGGTTTATTCAATTCTGTGTTTAATGCCTCACACTGATGCTGAATTTGATGCGAGTATCAAAGTATCATAGTTGATATTAAATGGTGGTAGGAATGATGTTAATTTAGTCATCTCTGTCAAATGTTTTAGATGAAAAAGAATCAACAGGGAATAGAAAGCTTTTGTTATGATTATATTGTGTATATTCAACAATCTGAAGACATTATGAGATGGTGATTAGACTTAATGAGCTACTCTATAAATTAGAAACATGACACCATACTGTGTTTATTAAATGATCTTTTCTGTTGTGCTTTACTCTAATTTTTCACTTTGACTCTCCGTGAAAGCATGATCTGGGGGTAAAGTTTAGCACTGGACACTGAAGAAAAATCAGCAACAGAATGACACTTCTGTACTTCTCTTTACACAAATCTTTGAATTTTTCATAGAACCTATTATACTCCCCGTATACAGGCCCAGTCACACATCAGCGTACATTTTGGTGAAAGTAAATAGAGTAGTGCAGGTATGAGTTAAAAAACGTGGAGGTGAGTTAGCATTTAGCTCTTCCTGGTTCCCAACCCCCCATGTGATTAAGAATATTGGTTTCCAAAAGTGCCTGAAAAAAGGGTTGTGGTGAAGACACTCACATGAGATTTTTGCTGATTAATGGGAAATAATAAAATGTATCTACTGTTGCCTGCTTTTGGATTTTAAAGCCTAATTGTGCGTTTAAAATGACGGTTGCTAGCTAACTGCTGATATGGACTACAAAAATGGGACCTGACGGCAAGCATTTCTGATTGTTTTTAAATGGTCAGTAATTCATACACTAATGTCCCAGCCAGTAAGATCAACTTGATCGGGTCACTCGATTATGAGGAAACTGAAACAAGAGGTTACAACAAGATGTTATACAACGGAGATATTAATTGCTCTTAAGTTGAAACCGCCATGTCTTAGTTCCAATGTAGCTTGATAATAGCTTTTTACTTTTGACAATTATGTTTAAGCTTGAAAGATCATGAAAAGTAGGTAAAGCAGAACATATGGATTTCATAATTTTTCACTCTCTAAAGAGCTTATTACCAGCAATGATCCAAAACATGGTGAAAAATCCTATACTGTTTTTGTGGGATTTCAATGAGGGAACCAGCGTGATGCTAACTTCCACAATGGCCTACAAAAATGTGTCATCCCTGCATCACTCGATTGTTGATGGATTTTTGAATGTTCCTAAACATAGATGTAACATATGAGTCTCATGCTCAGATTTTCCACTTTTTTAGACCATTCTCTGTGAACATTAGAGTTGTGCAAGAAAAAAGCAGTTTCTGGATAAACTCAGACAAGCCCTTTTTGTACCAACAGCCACAGCATGTTCAATGTCATTTAAATCTCCTGTCATCCTCATTCTTATGCTTGGTTTGATCTTCAGCAGGTCATCTTGACCACGACTAGATAGTTAAATGCAATAAGCTGCTGCCATGTGACTGGCAGTATCTAATAAAGTGACCATTGAGTGCATAAACTCAACAGCATGACTCCTGGATTTCACAAAGGAAAACAGTTTTCCCATACACTCATTTCTTAAAGGATGGTTAAGACACAGATGATCTTCTGTTTTCAGAGTAACATCTGCATGAGTGACAGACGACCTTGTTAGAGAGCAAAGCGCCAAAGATTTGATGCTTAAATTGCCAGGTGTGCAGACCTGCCAGATGTGTGTTTCCCTCTGAGAATCCTGGCTGACATGTGAAGAGCAGAGAATAGTGTAGTGTGTAATATGACCATGGAGTGCACTTTGAAGGTAAAATGTTTTCCTCTGGCGGCAGTGATGGCCCACAATGACTCTCCACAAGGTCACTGCTTGATTCAATTTAGACTCTCAGAGCAGCCCTGTGAGTTTCCTGAGCCCCTTCAGCTCAGAGGCAGATCAAACTGAGGCAGAAAAGCCAAATGGTGCCTTTGTGTTCATGTGCGTGTGTAAAATCCAAACACTCCTCCCAGAGCTTTCAGTCAGGCTTACAGTCATGGAGACGTACATCGGACTATCATGTGTGCAGTCATGTGTTCAGTGTCGCTGCTTTGATCGCCTCTGACCTTGTTTTTCAAAGTACACCTCAGAGTCACGTGTGCACTTATCTGTTGGACATGGTGAGAGAATGAAGCAACAGAAAGGATTCTTTTACAGAAAAGTACAAATCAGCTGTACTCTAGTGTACTTAATACTCAAACAACATCAGCGTTCCCAAGGTTTTAAACAAATGCACTTGGCTACAGTTACCTCTGGTATTAGTGAGATGCACTGATTCAAAAGTAGAGGTACCTCAACTAATCACCAGTACTCACAAAAATTATATAACTGGCTGATCAGAATAAGGTATAGTCACAATTGCCCATCACTGGTCCCATGTGAATCTGTGATTTCATGTTATTTTGACTCTAAATACTCACCATTAATTATGGAGGCAAAAAATGTTATTGCCTGTTTCAAAGTGTAACCTTGCACATGAATATGAATTTTTGCCCAAACCTTACTCTCTCAGACAACTCAAGAATGACCTTTATTAAAAGTTTTAATCAATGAAATTTCAGTATTTTCACAACAAATACCTCTCTTCTCTCTTAAACGGATGCAGAAACACATTTTCTTCACTCGTGCGCAATTACTCGATTTCTGCCCGAGCACGCTCAGTGGTACTGTACCGCCCAATCAGAGAGCAGCTATCAACATGCCGATGTCTTGCTCACAAGAGGGCAGCACCCTGTGTTTTCGCAGAGAAAGAGAATATTTATTTATTTGTATTTGCCTTTTTGTATCAGATGTGTTGCAATCGCGACGTTGGCAAGACGAAATTTGGTAAGTACTTTGCTTGTACTCATGTTTAAAACGCACCCAAAAAATTAGAGCTTATTTAAAAGCAAAAATGTGAGTGTTATAATCCAGAAATTACAGTATGACTTTATTTTACTCCTATAAGGTGCAAGAGATCGCTCAGATGCAGACCAAGACACAAGGGACGAGAGACAGCCTGGAGAAAACACCAGAAACTTTGGAGGCCCAGCCAGAGAAGAAAAGTATTTTCTCACAAGTGATTTATATTCTGTATTCACTCCTTCAGAATCATTTTTACTTTTTTCCACATCAGTTGTATCCCACCTGGTTCAAAAGTGGATCAGGTACCACAGGCAAACTTCTTAGATGGCCTTTATGTTGGTTGTGTTTGCTCTCAGATCCAGGACCTCTCAGGGTTCCCGTGCTCTTCTTTTGAAACATGGCTCAGAAACTGTTTCTCAGTTGGTCTCCTGGTGTGTGAGAAAATGTGAGTAAATAAAATAAATCATTAAAATGCTCAGATAAAGAGGCCCAGGGCGTGGCTTTTAGCTACCCATTCTTCAAGAGAAACAGCTCAGGAGATCCAGGAAAGAGCTGGAGCTTCATGTTTGAAAGAGAACACAGGTGCCATATGGGAGAGGCTGGTATTTCTGAGGGGATCTGGTGTTTCCTGGATAAATAAATGATAGGACAAGCTGCATGTGCATGTACACACGACACCCTGATGTGTGTCTGTGTGTGCAGCTGGACTGATGGGTGATGTCTGTGAGATGTGCGAACTGTCTGTCTGTGCTGTGGCTCTCACTGCCAGACCTGTCACCATGAATAAAGGAGTCTGTCTGTGAGGAGACCCAGTGGTGGCCTCTACTCTCTGCTGCCCTCATCCTCCTCCATCCGCAGACAGAGAGAACTAATCTGAGCATGAGATGGAAGGATGAATGAATGGATACAGAATGACAGAGAAATGGATGGATTTTTTAAAGGATGGGTAGACAAATGGATCAATAAGACGGATAAACAGGTGGGTGGGTAGATAGAAGGATGGATTGATGCAGACAGACAGAGGAATGGACTGATGCATTGGTAGATGGATGGCTGGATGGATGAGGGGAAGAATCGACAGGTTGTTGCATGTATGGATGGAAAATAGATGACAAACAAATTAGACAGGCAGATGATTAGGCCAATAGATACACTGGATAAATCAGGTATTAACAAGTGTGTTTTTCTAGTTTCAAGTCAAATATATACAGAATACTTACTAAAACGTCATATTCATTTAAAAACTCCAGATGTCTATAATAGAAAAACAAAAATTAAAAATAAGGCATTGATATGCTTGTAAATATCAGAAAATATCTGCCAATGAAACAAGCAAATGTACTCCTTGAGGGTCTTAAATTCAGGAATAATAACTACTTGAGCATATACATCCTATTTCTAAGACATCATACAAGTAAAATTTATCTTTTGTTATCAGCAGATATTTCAATTTATTTCCCACAATTCAGGGTTATTTTTATGTTTTATATGCTGTAGTAAGATGTGTAGCTGGACCTATCAGGCAATTTTGGCTTACAATAAGTCAGGTGAGATTTTTAGTTTTAAATTGGAAAAACAAACAACTTTAGATTTGAGTTTTTGCAGTCTACATGGATGAGTGGATAGGGACTATTGCACTGATGTGTGTGTAAATGAAAAATGGATGTAGAGGAGGATTAAAAAATAGTCAGACAGACAAATGGATAGATGGACAATAAGACAGATGAATGAATGGGTGGCTGCATGCAAGAATGGATGGATAAAGGGATGGATGAAATTAAAAAGGGATGGGGAAGATGGATGTAGGACAAGACAATCACACAGGTGGATAGAACCAGGGCAATGAGGGCAAAACAAGAAACACTGAGGATCAGGAACATGACAACAAACAAGAGGTTAACTAAATAAACAAAACCATTGCGTGTTCAAAAATTTAACATTCCTAGAGCTCATAAGATATGATAAAAAACATTTTTAATGGATGTCATTAAAAGGGAATGGTGGAAGACAGCCAGAAGCGCCTGTCACTCAAGGAAGGAAAAATGACAGACATTTTAACTTAGAAGTGCATGTTTTGGAAAAACAACAATGTTCCTGAGTCATTTCTGGCTACTTTCTACTTTCTCAATCTACTAAAGGCCTCATTAAGAAGGAGTACAGCAACGTGTGATTTGATTGAATCAATGAAACTCAGACAAACCAAAATGCGTCTGATTTGTTTCTGTGACAGTCATGGCAATGAGCTGAGCCTGATTCTAGCTGGATTCTAGTTGGAGCTCTTTCCAACCTCAAGTTGTTGAAGGAAGTAGTCAAATTACTTCAGAGACCTCTCAAAGAAGATGCCGAAATTAAGCATGTGAACAAAGATTTGATGAATCCTCAGCATGGCAGAGTTCCTTTTTTTTTTTTTTACATAATTACAGGAGGACATTCTCTTAGATTTGGTTTAACAAAGTCAATTCAAACAAATGATGACTAACCCTTTAATACACCAATACAGAACAATACCAACAATGACTGAGCTATGATCTTGTTAAACTTGTATACTCTTTTTCATCCTGATAGTGGTAATTCAAGCTGTGTACTGATACTTCTATAGTCTATCCTTGTGATATTGCGTGGTTGCAACCTCAATATCTGCACTTTTGCCAGTGTTCTTCTGCACCATCAATTTCCCTCAGGACAAATGAAGTCGGATCTCATCCATAATTTATGAAGTTTGAAGGCTTCACAGTGTTAAAAGAGCTTATGTTTGAGCTGCTGCAGGTGTGTTCAGGTTTTGGGTCAGTTGAGAGAGCTGAGGTGCAGCGGGGGGCTGTCAGAGCTTCACAGTAAGGGGCCAAAGTCCTGCTCTCTTTGTGGATGAATGCCCAACATCACAAGAAGGAGGAGAAGTCCACTCGATGAACTTCATCACACAAATATACAATACAACAAGTGGTGTGTATGAGGTAGAGCAGAGCAGCAAGGCCCCCAAAACAGTATCTTGATATTTTCTGGCAGAGTGGTGATGACAACATGTATTTTTTTATATATATATATATATAGAGAATAGGTGGTCAGAATTGAGTTATGATTTTGGATATGTTTCTATGACTCCAACAGCTCAGACACATGTTTAGCCTGTGTTGTATTTCTCCTGATGCTATTCAATTTTGAATCAAATAACAAAGAGAAAACAACATAACCTTGCAGTGTAGCTGGATCTGTCTAATTCATAATCTGTTATCCAACAGATCAATCTTGCAAAGCTCCAAAGTCTGCCTAAAAAAATATCCCCCACACCATTACACCACCATCAACAGCATGAACCGTGGGTGCAAGACTGGATGGGTCCAAGCTTTAATGTTGCTTAGGCCAAATTCTGGGCCTACCATCTGAATGTAGCAGCAGAAATCCAGACTTATCAGACCAGGCAACATTTATTCTATCTTCTGTTGCCCAATTAAAGTGAGCCTGAGAGCTGTGATCTCAGTTTCCTATTCTTAGCTAACAAGAGTGGTACCAGGCTTGGTCTTCTGCTAATTAAGTCTATCTACTTTAAGATTCAATGTGTTGTGAGTCCAGAAATGGTGTTTTGTATACTTTGGTTTATAATGAGTTATCTGAGTCAATGTTGCTTTTCTATTCAGGCTATCCACTTCTGACGACTACAGGGCATATTTTCTCTTTTTGTAGCCCATTCTCTGTAAACCCTTAAGGTGGTTGTGTGAGGAAATCCAAGGATATCAGCAGTTTCTGAAATACTCAGACCAACCTGTCACTTGAATCAACTTCCTTCTCCATTCGGATGCTCAGGTTGAACATCAGCCCATCATCTGAGGATGCGTTATAGAGACTGACACATATCCACAAAATCAAAACACAAACATTACCGAGCTTGTTTCACTCCTACAGGACGCACAGCAGCACACTTCTACTGCTGAAAATTAGAGCATTTATCTATAAATTAAATTTAAAGTTCACAAAAGTAGAGAGAGCGGAGACACAATGGCTTTTTGCTCTCCTCAGTGCACCATTCCTGTGTGCTCCAGAGTGTATAATACTCCCAAACAAGAAAAAACACACATAGGATTAAAGATTTTCCTGCAGCAAAAAAAAAAAAAGTTTCAAGCCCATTTGATGTACAGTAAACGGTATATTCATGGGCATAAACCTGTCTGATTCTTGAGATTTTTTTTTAATTATAGAGGTTTCAGTGAAAAAAAGATCTCAACTCTGAGCATTAACATATTTCTAACAGTGTTCTCTGTGTGTTCTTTGAGAATAATGGCCCAAGAAAAAGAGAGGGATGAAATAATCTAGACAGAATTCTGGATTAAACCTTGCTGTGGAAATAAAAACATGCTGGTCACCTGGTACAGACTTATTTAAAGGGAATGAGAGCTGACACTCTGATTGGATTTTTCTATGTCACACCCAAAACCCACTCAAGTATACTCAAGGCACATAATCTGCCTTCTTTGTACCCTGTACCTGGCTTTGTGTTGAGAAATTATATAGTCAAAATAGCAAAATACAAACTGACAACTGCTATGAGTCATGTGCTTTAGACAACACACCTTATGCCATCAATATACGGCTCAGTATCTATTTACAGGCTTTGGATTTATACATTTTAGAGGATAGAGGGATCCCATTGGTCAGCTAGTTTGAGTAAAATAAGCAGCATGATTCTTCTGTGGGTGTTTTCACTTCCTTGAGGGAAGTGGATGAATTAGTCATCCTGAAAGTGAAAGCTGCTTCATCAGGCTGTTCTTCAATAACACACAGGGATCAATATGCTGACTGGTAATTCCTTACACAAATATTGAACCCCCTGAATGCCTCACAGTTTGCGTCCTCCTAAAAATGCAGCATATTGCTGCATTTAATGGATAATTAGCCGGCACATTCCCCCAACATGGATGCAGAGCAGACGGAGCCAGCTGTGATCATAAACTCGGCTTCATTCATTGCTGTAGACACGTCTTTAAAAATATCTTTGCGTATTCTCAATCCTGCATTCCTTCATTTAATTGCTTTGCTCTTAAATCATTTTTTTTTTAAACTTTTAAACAAAAGCTGTTTTGATTGCCTCTGAACGACTGGGCCGTGTTTTAAAGCAGGAGTGGGCAAAAGCTTGGAAGTACATAATTGGTATTCATAAAATTAGGTATTGTCAGGAATAGAAATAATTTTGGCCAACAAGTGAGTGAAAAATCACAGAACTGATTGAATTAACAAGCAGAGTTTCTTCATTTCAGTGCAATTAAAAAGTCTCTTTCCTGGCTCTTATCCCTGTCATTAATTCGGTCTCTGATATCTCACTGAAATAGCAAATCTTTAAATAATCCTCTTTTAATTATTTCAGTTGAATTTGTATTGCAAGGACTTTTTTCGTGAACAGAATCGGTTCAGTCTTACACACTATCATATATTGAATATAGGAGTTTAATGAATTTCTCACACAGCGAAGGCTTGAGTTCCAGCAGGAGAGCAGCACCATTTCTGGCTGATTAACAGGTTGGTTTGAGACGGAAAATGTACATGAAGTGGACGAGTGGTCTGATGAAGACTGATGGAGAGCAAAGAGGCTGAAAAAGGGAGAGAAAGAAGACAGATAAAGGCACTCTGGAGCAAAGAGCTTTGCTAAAGGGTTTGTAATGAACACACACCATGCTGAACAGTTTGAAGGTCTCATATACTGAGTCATACTTTAAGAGTAGATCTGCCTTTGAAAACTATTTGCAAAATAAGTTGCCTTTGTTGCCCTTCTAAAGCCAGAGAAAAGTCTTCTCAACCTACTGGTCCAAAGGCTTCCCCCAATTCACACAATGTGGCATAGGGAGCACTAAGACTGTAACAACTGCCTAATACAACTAAATCAGTCTCAAGACACCAACATCCCTCAAATTAGACTAAATCAAGTCATCAATCAACAAAAACATATGTATGTAAAACACTGAGAAGATGCAACCCCCAAACAAAGCAAACTAAAATGCTATTGGTCTTAAACAGAGAATATAGTTTGGCAGAATACTCTGGAAAATATCCTTCACTGAGAAAAGTCCTGACGAGGTGCAGACTCAGTGACCCGACATTAGTTACAGAGATGAATTGTTACAAAAAGAGCTGGTTTGGTTATCTTCGGTGGCCCACTTTCAGCTGGGCCATCTGCTACAGGCGTCAGATGCCCACAGCAGCTCACCTTGAGTGGGCTATTATGAAAATTCTTATGAATGAAGAGTCGGCCATTACTCCCCACCAACACCAACACTAAAGCAGAGAAATAAAGCCATATGGCACAGCTCAGGTAAAAAAAAGAGACAAACTTTGTTTTATTATCTGTTCCAGTGCATCTTAGTTTATCAGAGAGTAGTTAAAACAAAATTAGGTGATGCTGTCTCATGAAAGTGTACGCTCAGTGTGCTCAGATCAGATGGTCTGCAGTGGACCATTAGTGATCTGTTAATTATAAAATACAAAAAGCTCAGGGACACATCTGTATGAACCTTCACTGTGAAATGGTTGTCTGTTGTTTATGGGGTGTCAATAGCCCATATTAGGCATATTTTCCCCTCAATATTCAAATAAATTGATAATAGCATGAATTTCTGCAACCTGAAAAGTTTTGATTTCAACTTGATAAGTCCCACAAGAGATGTTAGTGCACTTTAATAAACTTAACAGTGAAAAGACAGATGATTCATGTGTTTAAATGAAGTTTTTATACTGTATCTTATTCTGTGCATAATGGGGACACCAAGTCGTAATCTGCCTCTGCTCTCTCAATCTTTCTCTCCCTTAAGGGTCTTTTTTAATCATTGTAAAAGTAAAGTAAAATCACCTAAAACTCTTTATTCATTTGCAACATTTGCAGTCTTTCAATAATCATCGCTATAGATTGACATCTGATTATGTTCTGACCCATCATATAGTGACTTAGATTAAATTTGAGGCATCTCCATACTTTACTCTTACAGTATTGTAATGTCTACACCGAAGATATCATAAGAGAGGCAACTGAGAATCTCAACGCTGGCGTAAAAATTGGTGGCTGGTCCATCAATAACTTGAGGTATGTGGATGACACAACACTATATGCAAGAGCAAAGAAGAGCTCATGTCCTTGTTGACAAGAATTGAGGAGCTCAGCTGAAGGAAGGGACTTTTACTCAACGCAAGGAAGACAAACGTAATGGTCTTTGACAAGCACAGAACAGATTTCAGCAACTTGAATCTGAATGGGCAACAACTGCAAGAAGTCAAAGAGTTCATCTACCTTGGGTCCATGATTACCACTGAGAATGAAACAATGCAGGAAGTGAAACGCCATGCAAGAACAGCAGTGTAGAAGTTGGATAAGATCCGGAAGAGCAGAGCAGTCAGCAAGGGGCTCACTTCGACTTGCTTGATGCACTGCTTTTTCTGTGGCATTGTACGGAAGTGAATCGTGGACGATATCGAAGAAGGTGGAAAGCAAGATCAACGCTTTTGAAATGTGGACCCACAGAAGACTACTGCGAGTCTCTCGGAGAGACAGTAGAACCAACCAGTGGGTACTTTAGCAGCTCGACACAAGGAGAATGCTTTATCAGCAAATTATCAGCAGAAAACTGCACTTCTTTGGTCGTCCGGTCAGACACAACAGCCTTGAGAAAGCCATCATACTAGGCAAAGTAGAAGGTGCCCAAGGAAGAGGAGGACCAAGAAGAGGATGGCACACAGACATTGAGCAATGGCTGGGATGCAGTCTGCACTGTGCATCTCAACTGCTGAATTATCTTGAACTCTGGCGCGAAACTATTAAGGCCACAGCAGCTTGTCTAGAGCCACCTGATTAAGAGAGAGAGAGGGAGAGTATTATGAGAGCTGGATTGTAAGCTGTGGGGGCCTGATGGGGCTTTCAGGCCAGATGATCACTGTACGCAAGAGTGAAAAAACTGAAACTTCTATATTGCTGTTCCAAGCATTCATGTAAACATTCATATCTGCTTGTATTAAGCTTTGAAGAAAACAATTTAACCAGCAGTCAGTCTCAGCAATGTGTTAAAGAAGCTTATTAAAGGTGTGTTATCTTTGTAATGCTCTTCTTATGAAGCCGTCCTGTTTCATTTTGGTGTTTAACTAACTCTAGAAAGAGCTTAGTGTATATGTGGACTTCTCTGCGTGGCATGGGATTTATCACTGTTTTATGCCATTCTTTTTTTTCCACTGTGGTGGCACTGAATACATATTGTTATCATGTTTTGTGTGGTTTGACATTTGCATGAAAGTTGAACACTTGTTGCTCTACTAAAGACCTCATTTGCAGTCTTTTCTTTCAAAGGACATGACACCATGCTTACTGTCTGTATTTCTGTTAAAATGGTTTCCAATGAACCCCAGCTGTGCTTCTGCGGATGCTTGTGTGTTTTCCCTGTTAAAACCCATCAAAGCGATGAGTCATGAGCCATCAGAGGTTAGAAAACGAAGCTCAGACCTGGACAAAGCCCGTCTTTGATGTTTTTCACTGTGTCCGGCGCAGTGACAGTTTTGAGGTGCTGCCTGGAAACCAACTGTGTCTGAGCCATTATTTTGTTCTACGGGTCAAAGACCAAATAATGGAGCCATGTAGCCACCTGCTGCTCGCCGTCACATCTCTGCCATCAACATCACTTATGATGGATGATAACAGTAGGACAGTAAAATGGCGGAATATAACAACATGGGCTAATTACCTAAATGTCTGTAAATAGACAGGAAAGCTAAGTGTAGATGACAAGCATCAACTTCATACAGAATAACAGAATAACAGAATGACGGAAACGGAACCCATAAGTAACAACAGCAACAACACTGAAAACACGGCGCTGAGCATTGCTGAGCTGACCAATTACCAAAGAGAAGACCAAACAACCAATCAGAGCAGACTGGGCCCATTAAATAGCGTGTTTCTCTCAACATTATTGATTGTGAATATACTCCAGTAGTCATCAAAACTAAATGTACAAAGACTTAGGGCAAACTATGGGCTCTTTAAAGCTGTGACCACAAGCTAAAGCCAGCACAAGTAACAGCAAACATACATCTAACATCAGTTCAGGGGTCCCAAAACATTTTTGTACCACATCCTGGTTTATGTGAGACAACGTATAGGCGGGCCACACATTGGGCATGGGATAACTCACCACAATGCAGGATCAGTGGAAACCATTTTTTTGTTCCTAAACTAAAAGCAACCCGCACAAGGACTCACTCTGTTTTCATCAGCTGCTTGACCATAATATTGTTAATGGTGTGTTTATGCCCATCAGTCATCAGTCCAAGTTTATCTGATGTTTCTAGTTGAAAGGCATTTTATCAGTTCTGACCTCTGATATTTTTTTTTCTATTCAACCTTAGTTAAGGGATCGCTGTGTTAATAAGATCAATAATAAATCATCAGTGATAACTGTTCCACACAGAAAGCCTGGATTCAAGATTTTCTACCAAAGATTTAAAGGCTTTCTAAATAGCTTGGCTTTGCATTTTAAAATAAGTCTGAAGGCTATTCAAAGCAAAAGAAACTGAAACCTGAAAGTCTCCTTTCTCGTCTTAGTTTTGACTTAAGGAACCACAAATTGCAAAGTGCCCAAGGAACAAAGGTTGTGCATTTCATCCTTTGGGATTAAAAAGGATGGCACATCGCATCAGGAAGTTGAGCTCTTTTGTGTCATTTGGGTATCCTCCAGTAACACATATTGCACCGAGTTTAAGAAATTGTCAGCTAAGTTCAGATCACTGGTGGTCACATGTATGAGCATGAGGTTAACAGCAAGTTTATCTCAGGTTTTACTTTTCAGTCATCACATCGGTGGCAAAGACAAAGTGCCTTTATGTAAAGTCAAGCAAAAAAAGGTGAATGTGCAAGAAAAAGGAGATGTTTTTTTAACATAAAACACACTGCAGACTCTGTTATTCAAAAAAACAAAAAGACACACACACACACACTGGGACGAAGTCCAATGCTGCATATGAAATCTTTTACTAATATTCATAATACAGTCATCTGTTTGATAGGTGGGAAAACCCTAAGCGGATGTGGTGTTCTATAATGTACTACAGCAAAAAAAGAAAAAAAAAAAATTAAAACTGCTCAAACAAAACCAAAAATCTTCTTCGGGTATTATGAGTAGGGATACTTATTCAGAAGAAAAAATATATTGTAAAAGACAAAAACATTAAAATGAAAGAGACAATTATTTGTTATTTAAGTAAAGGATGTGTGCATATGAACATAATATTTAATAGGATTTTGTGAATCTGAGTCTGACTTTGCTCCTAAGGTTCAAAGCTTTACATTTCACTCAGTTGCAAAACTTTCTACATGTTGATTACAAATCTTTGTACAAGATTAATAAATTAGTGGACACAGAAAAAAATTGTTATAAAAGCAGTGTTTGGGCATAATTTGAAAGAAAGTTACACACGTTTTAGAGCTAAAATGACTTCAACACTTCAAACACATAATTATTTATCTCAAGAATTATCATCATTGCAATTTTAAAGAGCGTTATCGGAGCCCTGTGGGTGCAGACCATTTTTGTACAGGGCTGAAAGAAAATGACTGTAATGCTTTGCCTTAAAATGTGGCAAAGGAGTCTTGATTAAAATCTGAAACAAACTAATTTGTCTTGTTTTAGAAATACCAGATAACTGATGATTCTAAACATTTAACAAGAGCAGGTCAACAGTGCATTATTGTTGTTGCATAAACAGTTTTTGTTTTGTTTACTTTGCTGCTTCTAATATTTGTTATGGCATTTCTTTGTTGCAAAATAGAAATCGGTCTTTTCAGTTTAATCTCACAATGTTCAGCATATTTACTTAATTTTAACAACTCAGGCAACACAATTTGCACTGTCCAAAAGTGGAGAGAGGTGATTACTCACAATCTGGAAACAAGCACTCTTAGTCAGCACTTTTTCCTATATTTTATTTTTCCTAAACTTAACTGCATGCATATGAAGAATAGATGGTTATTCTTGTGCTCTTTAAAAACAGTTTACATTTGTCTTTCCCTTTTTATGCTCTTTGTACAGTTCCTTTGTTGCAATAACGAATTAATGATGCATTCTTGGCTGATCCGTGCTTGAATAAAGGCAGATTTTAATCCCAATAAAACTCTCACCTGGTTAAATAAAGCAGAATAGAAGAAGAAAGCACTCTCCAGAGGCTCTCTGCCAGAGGTTCCCTTGGCTCTGAGTTAATACCAGTCTTATCAGGTGATTAATTCTAAACAAAGACGCTTTAATATCTCCTTAGCTTCAGACAAAACACATTTTCATAACCTAATCAGAGAGTTTAATAAATTTGACCATAATAACAGTCCTCATCGCCAGCAAGCTGAAGCCCTGTTTAAAGCAAAGGGTCCATTAAGGGTGAAAAAAACAATTAGCGTAATCTGAGAACACAGAGCCGATGTGCGTGTGCTTAGCAAGCAGACATTGGTGAAAGAAGATATCTTATTTTTTCATAGCTCAATTAAATAGTTACTGCAGTGCACATAATTAACTTTTTAATCAGCCCATTCTGCAACAAGCTTTGTTAGGAGGAAGATTAAAATGACAGCAATGACGGGCTTATTTTTTTTAATCCAATAGGGGGGAAGTATGAAAGTCATCTCGTGATAAATCAGCTGCACTGCAGTTTGTATTGTGTAATATGCACAGATGTAAATACGCATAAACATTTTGATATATTCTTAATTCAAATTCCAAATGAAAGTTCCATCAGGAGACATCAGAGAACACACTCCACGGGCGTTTTGTCTCCATGTTTATTAATACAGCTGTTGTGACAAGCCTTGCATGTAATTTCTGCCTCAGTGTGTTACCCGCTCGTCGTCGTCAAACGCAATTAGGCACGACCCACTTCACGAGAGGGAGAAATACTGCTCTTTAATTGCCTCGCATCCTGGAGAGCAGCAAATGGGGTATGTTTTATATAATACTGCCAGTCAAGCTGCAGGAAAATAACAGGGAAGGAAACGTTAATGATGCACGTTCAAAAACATTTATCAGGAGGTTAATAAATAATTACTAACTTTTCTTTGACGATAGGAGAAAAGGTCATATTTCATTAGAATATGAGTGTAATCGTGCGGAAATTTATAGGATAACAAAAACTTGAGCTGATGTATGACAAATGTAAATGCAAACCAAGCGCCATGGCATTATGAATGTATAGAGGAACGTGATCACTATTATTTTAATGGTAGAATGAATACAACCGAGTGAACAATTAAACATTCTGTAAATCAGCAGTTAACAAAAACTACATCAGTGTGCGTTGTTCCTGTAAAAGCTTTAACATTAATAGAAAAGCCTTGTTACAGAGGGAGATTAATCCTTTTACAAATCTTTAATATTCACAGTATTTTATGGTGGCTTTATGCTTCAACAAGGTGACCATTGCTAGAGAGTGAAAGTACCTTGGTTGGTCACATGTCCTCTGACCTTACTTTACAAATGCAAGGAATGATCAGGAGGCCTAAGAACATTTGACCTTGTGCATCAAAGATCTTACCACTTAATTTAAGTGGACATTTGTACAAATTTAAATTTGGAGTGACTTTTTAAGATGTTGCTGTTACAAGCAGGTGAGGAAAACAATGTCTATTTATCATATCTTCAAAATCTAATCAGGTCAACCTCCGTAATTTATTTACATAATTGCCTTTATCCATTTTATTGATCTTTACTATTCACATTAAGCTCATCCTTTTGTAAACTTTTTTTTAGTTTAATTAATATGTAATGTTTTTATGACACTCCTGTATGTAAAAATGTCTTTAAATCATTTTATCATTGTGGAAATACTCTTGTTTATTAATTTCAGTGGTCCTGGATCTATTTCTCATCTTTACTTTTTTTTTTATCATTTGTTAGCTTTAAAGTATTTTGCTTACCATTTTGTTGATCTTTGTAATGACTCAATGTCATGTCCCCGCTGGAACCAAGCATTTTTAGACAGCCACTGGCGCTGTAAACAGTGGGTCGTATCTGTAGTCCTTCCCTTTTTTAACCCTTTAACGCCTTTTGTATCATATTTGATACATACTTTTATGGTACCTATATCTAATCAATATGATCAATATAAATACAATCAGAAAAATGATAAAAAATGTCCTCAAATGGATTATCAGTTGCCAAAAATACCTAATGGATCAAATGAGATACAAAAAATATATATGTTAAATTTTATGGAAATTTTGATTTTTTTTTTTTTTTAGGATTTCAGTAGAAAGCGAAAAAAACATTTCAGCTCCAAAAACTTTGAAATTTCTGACTATAATTTGTGTTTTCAGGGATTAAAGGGTTATGGGAAGAAATACTTAATTGAATTATTGATTTTTTTTCTGAATAAATGCATCACAGAGACAAATGCTTTAGAACAAAAAAAGTTGAAGTTGCTGCATGCCTTCGATTTCCCTCTGCACTGGGACAGCTTTAATTTTCCAGATAAGATTTCTCTTTTTACATCCTCAGTCTGTTTTCTTGGTAATCTGTGCACTGTGTAATGAACTGCTGTACAAGGGACAGACAAGTCTGAGAGTGAAGTCTAAGGAAGATACACCAAACATGCACTGTGCAAGTACTAGAGATGGGAACTCGAGTTTGAGACTCAGACTCAAGTTGCACCCAGAGACAGCTTCAGACTTGACTTTAAAAGACTAATTTGTTAAAGCCTTAATCTGTGTGTGTTGTACATTTTATGGTAGGGTGTTGGCTGAATATGTTATTCATGATTGTCACCAAAAAACTTATTCACTCTCAGAAAAAAAAAAAAACGAAAGAAAGAAAAGAAAAGAGGAGTCCAAGAACAGCCCGGCTTATGTCCTCAGGCTCAAATAGAAGATCTCACCTCTAGGCTTAACCTTACACCACTGCCTCCATGGTTACCAGTGGTACTGTAACAACTGTGGATATCTGAGCCTCCAGCTAATAAGGAGGAATATGAAATGGAGGAAGGCTGTAGACATGAGGCTCTGTCCATATTCAACAACCATAGAGCATTAATGACTTTAACACAATAAACTGTCTTGAGTTTCTTTTAAAGCCTTTTTCCATGGCTTAAACCTTGCCTGTTTTTGTGTTACAAACCCCAGCCATAACCCTTCAATGTTTACTCCCTCAGCAAAAGTAAAACACAATTCTAAGGGCGAGAATTTTGATTTGTCTTGGTCTGTTAAATTCCTTCAACATCCCACGGCATTTGAATCTCTTCCAACCTCCACTCTCCACACTGTTCAGCCTCATCCTCGTCACCAGTTTGTCTTGTGACCTGAGCTGAACCTTTGGATGTAGTGAAGAGACAACCTGCATGCAGATGCACAGGCTTTTAGCTGACATCATAGATACAATCCTCTACTCTGTGAATCTTTGCAATTTAACGTTGATCATCTCGACTTCACTGATGTGACGAGCATTCGATGAATTGACCTAAATGATGATTCATCCCTGGCTCTGTTTACCTTTTAAAAGTTACTTTTTTAACGGGTGTTTCATAAGACTTCAGGAACAAAATAAGAGCCAAGAATTACCTTCGGTATTTTTAATGTGGAAAATGAAAGCTATCTTGAATTTTGATAACAGACATTAAATATTAGAGTTTAGGGGTGTTGATTTGATGTATAAATCTGCCCTTGAAAATTCAAAATGACTTATTTGTTGCCTGATTTGTATTAAAATGATTGCAGCGGTGATTGAAGTACAGTTGTGGTACTTCTATTTTCTGTCCTCAGGGGTATTACAAATAAATTTGCTCAAGTCTTATGATAAAACAAATACAATAAGGAAAACCATGTCTTGCATACAACCATCTCTTGGAAAATGAAGCCCCTTTGTCCAGAGGTGCTGTAATCTGGCAGCACTAACAATCTTGTTGCCAAGTTCTGCTTCTCTCATGAGCATGATAATAAAGATAACTTTTTATGAGTAACTTAATATTTAACCCGTTGATTCTAAATAAAAACCAGTACAAATGGAAATGAAGTAATGTTGTTAGTTAGTTATGGGCCAAATCTTGACATTGCCGTCCCAAGAATTCAAATTCTGCATATTGTGTTGGTAATCGTTACCACAGAGCTCAACAGAGATTGATTTTATCAACGACTTTTAACTTCAGTGGAATCCAAAATTTCTGGCACCAGCAAGCTTGACAATTCAGAGAGACACCAGTGACACTTCAAGTGCAGAAAATGAAACCAGTTCTAAAAACTATTGTTGAACAAACATTTTGGTGTATTTTTTAACTGCATCAATGTTGGTCAGATACAAAAGACTAAGTATGCAAAGTTGTCAAATTAAGCTGTTTTTAATTAAGTGTGATTAAGTAATTAATTACTCTGGTGTTGCAGGTACATATAATTAGGGGTGGCTGTTCAATAAGCTTGACTGGGAGATTAATTAATTAATTCTCACATTTCTTTTAAAAGCTGCCACCTCAGTCTGCTCAGTGAGACTCTCTGCAGACGCTTTGTTTGGTTTCTTGAGTAACAGTCACCTACATCTGATTTCTGTTGCAATTCAATACAAGTTTCTTGTCAACAAATAAATGAATAAATGCTTAATATTATATCAATGTCAATGACTTGAGGACATGTTTATGGTGATGATAATTTAAGGTGACTTGACAGGTTTTTCTGTTTATTGCTTGGTTACGATACGGCACTGCCTCTAGCACTACATGGCAGCACCTGCATCCAACTGCACTTTATGCAGTTTATTGTGCTTATTAATTGTGTTCCCTAGAGTCTAGATTCTTGCTTGTGTTGTACTTCCTCTCAGATGTATGTCCTCTCAGACCTTTGGACAAAAGTGGTGCCAAATGAAATTGTAAAATTATAACATTGTAAAATTGTAAATAAAATGAATTTAGATTTAAGTTTAATTTTTTTTCTTTTGTAGTTAAATTTTAGTTTATTTAGAGATAAATTAGTTTAATTTTGATTAAATTTTTCTCTCTCCTTTTACTTACCATGGCCGCAGAGCAGATCATGACAAATTGGGGGCTATCCTAGAATTTGTTTATAATATTGTGATATTCCTTACATGCATGCCTCATCATCCTTGTTGAAAATCTTGGGCTCTGAGTCCCATGGTGCTTTGCCTTTTGTCTCTGGTCAGGGTTTTTTGCACACATCACTGTGTTTTGTATAAGAGAGTTGACTAGTCTTCATACAACAGAAGAATCGAACATTGGGACATCTTTCTCTTTAAGGCCATGATACATGAATTCTTATTTATGTTCTGGTCTCAAGGATTCATCGTGTTTGTTGTTCCTCAAACTCGATCAGAATAAAACAGCATAAGGCTCATCTCACCTGAACGCTGATTTAAAGTTTGATGACATCTTTGTGTTTTAATCTATTGTTTATTTGCTTTAAACTTTTGTGCTGCTGTCTTGGATAGGAATCTCTTGCTCAAGAGAGCTTTATTTCTTATTGGAAATATTCCTGGTTAAACTAAGGTTAAATCATTTTATTTATATTGTAACTCCAAGGACATGACTGGATTTGTTGAAAATACAAGACCACATTGGTTATATTTTGAAAGTAAGCTTGGTTTAAATAAAGAAAAAAAGTCAACTGTAACCATGTCATAAGCCACTGTATCCATTCTTTAAAAGTATGGTCTTATATTTAATCAGAGGTCCTATCTTCACGCTCCTTGTTGTGAAATCCAACATACAAAAGGAAGGATAAGAACTCTGCAAAGATAAGAATGACTGCTCTGCTCTTGTGTGTGCACACATGAAGAGTAGATGATTAATCATAATTTCCTTTCTCCTTCATCCTCTTTTTTTCTCTCTTCTGCTTCATAATTGCCCCTTAATAAGAGCATGCGATAATGAGAGAAATACAACCTGCAATTTCTCTTCATCAATTTAGTTCCATTCACTCTAGTTTGCTGCACCAGTGGCCACTTTGGAAATATACAGCACAGAAATGTTTGGAAAGAAGTGTACTGTACAAACTGGATCTTTATATCTTTCGGTTCTCACCTACAACACCAATTCCAAGTTGGTACATTGTGTAAAATGGAAATAAGAACAGAACCAGATGATTTGCAAACCCTTTTCAATGTATCTTTAAGTGAATACACTACAAAGAGAAGATATTTAATGTTCAAACTGATAAAACTTTTTTTTAATTGCAAATATTCAATTTGAATTTGATTACTGCTACACATTCCCAAAAAGCAGGACAAGACCATATTTACTTCTATTACATCACCTTTCCTTTGAAAAAGCACTCAATAAGGATTTAGGAAATGAGGACACCAATTTAGCTCTGCAGGCAGAATGATTTCACATTCTTGCTTGATGTATGACTTTAGTTATTCAACAGTCGGGGGGCTTCATTTTTTTACATTTTGCCCTACATAATGCACCACACATCTACTACCCACAGTTTTTTACTATGAAGCCACGGTGTCATAACGTGCAAAATGTGGTTTGGTTCCCTGAAATGGACGCCGCTTAGATTGCAGCACATGTTCAATAATCTGTATGTACCTTTCAGGATTAATGGGGCCCTCACAGATGTGCAAGTTACCCATGCGATGGACAATAACACACCCCATACCATCACAGATACTGGCTTTTGAACCTGAAAACAATCTGAATGTTCCTTTTCCTCTTTAGCACGGAGGTTACAATGTCCATGATTTCCAAAAACAATTTGAAAATTTAACTTGTCAGATTACAGCAATCTTTTCCTCTTTGTGTCAGTGTGTCTCCAATCAGTAACCCAGAGATGCCACCAGCATTTCTGGGGGTTGCGAATATATGTTTTTGCTTTGCTTGGTAGAGTTTTAACTTGCACTTTTAGATGTAATGACAAACTGTGTTAACTGACAGTGGTTTTCTGAAATTCCTGAACCCAAATGGTAATAGCCTTTACAGAATGATGTTGGTTTTTATTGCAGTACCGCCTCAGGGATCAAAGTTCAGGAACATTCAATGTTGTTTTTCGGCCTTGCTGCTTGCATGCAGAAATTTCTCTAGATTCTCTGAATCATTTGATAATATTATGGACTCAAGATGCTTCTGTACATTGAATAGGCAAGGCAAGTCAAGTTTATTTGTAGAGCACAATTCATACACAAGGTAATTCAAAGTGCTTTATAGAACAAGAAAAATGCATTAAAATCACAATACAAAATAAAAACAAAAATAATCATTATGAAATTAACTTTAAAAGAGAAGAGTGCAGATAATATCCTTCCTTCCAGTCATATGCACAGTTAAATAGAGCTGTTTTTAGCCTAGATTTGAACATTGTCAGTGTAGAGGCCTGTATCACAGCTTCAGAAAGACTATTCCAGATTTTAGCTGCATAAAACTGGAATCCTGATTCCCCATGTTTGGTCCTGACTCTGGGCACCAGCAGGAGGCCGGTCCCTGAGGTCCTCAGAGTCCGAGATGGTTCATATGGCACTGACATGTCAGAGATGTACTTTGGTGCTAGGCCGTGGAGAGACTTGTACACAAGCAGAGCTGCTTTAAAGTCTATTCTCTGAGCCAGTGTAGGGACCTGAGCACAGGACTAATGTGCCCGTACTTCCTGGTTCTGTTCAGGACCCGAACAGCAGCATTCTGGATGTACTGCAGCTGTCTTACAGCTCGTTTCGAGAGGCCAGTGAGCCGGCCGTTACAGTAGTCTAACCTACTGGAGACAAATGCATGGATAAGTCTCTCCAAGTCAGGTTTAGACACTATACCTCTGATTTTGGCAATGTTTTTTAGATGGTAAAAGGCTCCTGATGTTATCGATTTGATGTGGCTGTTGAAGTTCAAGTCTGAGTCCATTATTACCCTGAGATTTCTAACCTGATTTGTAGCTTTTAGAGAGAGAGACTGGAGGTGACTGCTGATACTTTCTCTTTGTTTCTGTGGACCAAATACAATGACTTCAGTCTTGTCTGAATTTAGCTGGAGAAAGTTGTTTTGCATCCACACACTGACTTGTTGGATGCAGTGACAGAGTGAATCCACTGGTCCATATTCACCTGCTGTCAGTGGGACATAGATCTGAGTGTCGTCTGCATAGTTGTGGTAGGACACATTATTACTTTGTATTAA
The DNA here is from genome assembly GCA_037902135.1 of Cetoscarus ocellatus. NCBI lineage: Eukaryota > Metazoa > Chordata > Actinopteri > Labriformes > Labridae > Cetoscarus > Cetoscarus ocellatus. The sequence continues at coordinate 940,625 of JBAMNC010001828.1, forward strand.
CTTGCCTAAAGGCAGCATGTAAAGATTGAACAGAAGGGGTCTAATGTTATTAGACTGTTGGACTATCTGCTCAAGCAGTTTTATAAGTGGTGAACATCACCCCACCCTTGCACGTGAATGACTGAGCCTTGTGGGGTTGCTCCTATTATACCCAATCATGACACTCATCTGTTTCCAGTTAACTTGTTCACCTGTGCAATGTTCAGAACAGGTATTTTGAGCATTTCTCAACTTTTAAAGTCTTTTGTTGCTCCCGTTCCAGCTTTCTTGGAATGTGTAGCAGGCATCAAATTAAAAATGAGTGAAAATTTAATAAAACCATGAAGTTTATTAGTTTGAACATTGAATGCCTTGTCTTTGTAGAATATTCAATTAAATATAAATTGAAAAGAATTTGCAAACTGTTGTATTCTGTTTGTTTTTATGTTTTACACAACATCCACACTTCAAAATTAGGGTTTGTAAATTGCTGTTGATATTTTGGGATTTCATGTCCAGAAACTAAGCCATGTGAAAATATTGAGTAAATAATGTTCCAAAAAGGAGGGCGGTCAGCTGCACTTTTCACTGAGAGGTGGATTAGAGCCAAATGAATCAATCAGAAGTTAATACCTTCCTGGCCGGTCTTAACCTGCCGCTTTTACGCTCAAACACACACACAAACTCTTCTCCCAGATAACCCCAGAGTGAAGATTGATTCATGAGGCGAGTGTCAAGTTCAAGCCAAGGACAACAGAGCACCAGCTCACTGCCTGAACAGCTCAACAACACACACACAGATGAGTACACACACAGACACAAACACACACTAAGTCCAGAGAAATGTCACGCGGCTTTGGCAGAAAGAAAAGCACACACACAAACAAGCAAATAGAAAAAGTAATGAAAAATGAACAGTGCAGGACAAACAGAACTGTTTTCATCATCTGTAATTAATGAGAGAAATCCCCTTTATTATGTTAATGCGTTGATTAGACATAATTCACAATTAAGAAAATTATTATGCACCATTTAGACTGTAATTAGGCTTCATTTATTTTACAATCAAGAAGGTGAATGTGCAGTGCAGTAAATGTACATTTTCAGCCTCTTTGATCATTATTTTTAAATTAAAGTTCTCTCTCTCTGGTGAATCCCCAAGGGATGCATACAAACTTCCCCAGCAGAGAAATTATCATTAAAGCTGCTGAAGTTTAAATATTTCTGTAAACAATGAAGCAGTAACATATTTGCAAGATAGAATCTGTTTAAAGGAATGAAGAGATTTATTGAATAGTGCCATAGTTTCTGTTAGGTAAGCAATATTTTTTATGTTCTGATATTTGGATTTATTTTTTAATGAGAATTTTTCATTAAATGTGTTTTCCAGTGGAGAAGTTTGCTTCACCAGTACAAATACAACCTAAGGGCCCAATCACAGAGAGAGAGACCCTTACAATGGAACAGAAACACAACATGTTTAGCATGTTTAACTTCAACTTTGGGCCCACCCAAAGTTGAAGTTAAGTAGTACACCTATGTTTTTTTTATTTGATATGCTGCAGGTGCTTATCTTCTGGACAAAACCAATGTAGAGTCCTGTGTTTTTCAGTAGCCAGTATCCTGAGTGAAAAAGTCTCAACAGTATCCACAGCATTTTGTCACAATCCTAACACTTTCAGTTCAAGAGTTCAATTTCTGAAGTTGTGCCCCACTCCTCTGTGTCACTTCTCTTTCACTGACAGTATGAAATGAAAAAAAGGGGCAGGACCCCAGATATCTGCTTTGTCAACAACAATGGCGGAAGAGACAGTGATCTCACTTGCCTTTTTGAGGAAACAATTCCTTGCCTTCAGCTGCTACCAGCTGCCAGGGTATGATTCCTTGACCTTTTTATGCTTGTTATTGATAATTCCAAGAAGACAATGGTTCAAGTATGGCATATTTTTGTAGGCCAATGTAGAAGTTAGCACACAATGGTGCCCTTGAATAAAGGCCTCTGTAATTTTCCAATAGGTTTTTTGGTAGTTGCTGATAATAATATTTATGGCAAAGAAAAACTTTCAGATTTTGTTTATCATGATAATCTTTGCAAATGAGCACTGCTTTCATTATTTTTCAAGTATGGACAAAATAAGAGAGATTAAAAAAGCCAGTGCCAGGCAACAAAGAAACTACAATATGCTGGGCTGACTGACATCATTACTGTTAAGCTCCAACTTTTATCTTACACCCTTAGCTCTTCTATAAAATACTTCCTTTATATGGTGCTTTTCTGTTTGTGGTATATGTCCAACTCAGCCCTACTCTGGATACTACCTGCTCCATTTTCCATTACAGTATAGATAGTGTCAGTACCTCTTTAAGGACGGAGGGACCATCATAGAGTGGCTGCACAAAACTATTTTGGCATCCTTATAACAACAAAGGAGGAAATAAAGGCAATAGAGCTGCCAGCCCTTTGTGGCTTTTGGTAACATAAGATGATTTATGTTCCAACGATGGTTGCAAGCAGCAAAACAACATGCTGTTTAAGCAGAAGGGAATTTGGTAAATCATGTAGCATCCCAGAGCGGGTAAAAGGGGGCATTTTATGCCTGCATTAACACCCCCGACTTATGACAGTACTCTGATTATTCAGAGGTCACCAGTGTTTCTAAGTCATGAGCTCTGCTCATTTTGAACCCTGCTGGGTACTAAATACAACCTCTAAGAATTCCAAAACAACCAAGAAAAGTGGAGCTGAGAAGAGCAGATATCTCGCAGTGGAAAAGCACCATTTGTGTGGACTGATTGAATAGGTGCTCATAGCTGTGTTAATGTTGAGTTGCTATGACAATACTTTTCAAAGGCAATCAGAAAATATTACATTTAGGGTCTCTGACAAACTCTGTTGTCCAGTTTGTTTGGAACCATTACCATCATTCATGTTGCCAAATGGAACATGAAAATCTATTACACTTGTGTTAACTGTGGACCTTACTTCAGGCAGTTCAGGCTAAAACCTCTTCAAAAATCCCATAGACTTTTAGATGGGGGAACCCCTTTTAGAGGCCATCACTGCACCACTCTATAAGGTCAAATATTAAGCATGAAGCTTTATAGAGCTATCCTCTGGATACAGGTGGAGAGGTGGCAATTAACTTTTTTAACCAAGAAACAACCATGTGAGAAGAACTAAAAAAACTGAGGTTGTGGGCACTGCTAGCAAAAAAGCAGCCTGTCCTGGGCATGGGTTGAAAAAGAAGGGTTTACAGGTACACCAAAATACAATCTCTGAGTTGATTATAAGGCAAGAAACTCCACAAATGTGCTCTAGGGACATCTGGGACAAGTGTAAATGAGTTGAAAAGGAGTAAAATGTGATCTTGTTGGTGTAATTATTGCAGAGTTGTGCTGCATTGATATGGGAATGCATTGTGAAATGGGCTACAGACTGGCATCGAGCTGAACTGAGTGAGCTTTTGGTATGTGCAGATGTGATACTTCCTGTCCATCAGGTATTATTCAGGGAAATATATTCTCTTCCCTGTGATACTGTAAAATGTCATTTACATCTACTCTTTAAACAAGTTTTACATGAGGTATATGATAATGAGGGTTTTGCTTTTGTACCATTACTGTAACAGTTCACTCCAAAGCAAACTGGAACATGGGAATAACCAGAATAGCTAAGATGCATGAGAATAGATTTCTTGGCTGTGTTTCTGGTGTGTGAGGCCAGAGATTTCTCAAAAACAACATTTTTCTCTGAGAAAAGCTTGGCATTCAGCGGCTGTGTTCATAGCTTCAGGACAGAAAAGAGGTGCCAACACATCCAAAAGATGATAGATGCTCTCAGGATCTCTGGATTTCACAGAAAGAGAATTCACAGAGCTGAGGAACTCAGAAACACTAAGCTACTGCTGCACCTGTCCATCTTTGCTCAACACAGGGACTGTCTCTGTTAGAAGCAGGTGTAGCTTTTCAATTTTAAACATGAAGTCTGAGGGAACAAAAAAAAAAAAAACTTAACCCATGTGAATCCTTCTAATTTACTACCTTTTGAGAAACCTCGGCTGCAGTGGTGCTCAGTCCATGAGGGCTTGGGCTGGGGACTGGAGGGTGGCCGGTTCAGGTCCCGATTGAACCATACTTGGAAGTTGGTTTGGTAGCTGGTAAGATGCAAGCTGACCTCCTAGGGCTCTGTTGCCTTTTGCAGGAGTTGGTAATACAGCTGAAAGGGGGTGGCATCCTTTGCCTCCAGAGCCCCAGAGCGTATGTTTGCACTCTTGCAGCCTTAAAACATCATTGCATGTCAACATCTATGGATAAAGTAAGGTCAACATTGCTGGTGGTGCAGACGAGTCGTCAGGAATAATGAATGACGAAGTGCCGACCCAGCATGTGCTCCCAAACCTGCCCTGACCTTAGGAACCTCAAGCCACCAACATTTCTGGGTGTTGTTGATATGGCTTTCACTTTGTATGGTAGAGTTTTAATTTGCACGCGTAGATGTGGCAACAAACTGTGTTTACTGAACATGGTTTCCAACAGCGTTACCAAGTTAATGTGGTAATATCTTTACAGAATGATGTTGGCTTTTAATGCAGTACTGCCTGAGTGATTGAAGGTCACTGGTGTTTTATGTTTGTTTTCACATATTTATATTTCGCATATTTTTTGCAAATTTACGTCTAGTGAAAGGATAACCCAATTCTCTGTAAGATTAAGGGGAAGGGCTGTGGGGAAGGGCTACACAGCCCTTGAAAGGAAAACAGACCGGGACCTCAAGGGGTATGAGAAATTTCCCATAATATACCGTGCCCGCTGACAAGAAGGCAGAGCGGGGACCGAAGGAATCGCATAATTATAAGTAATTATTAAATCATTAACTAAATTTTAATCATGTTTTGAATTGTTGGTTGTATTTTAAAATTGCTTGTTATAATGAGCTAGTTTTCACTGCTGTAGCTACAGCTATTGTCAAATCTGCCTACGACACAGCCAGCAAGCGGCTCTGGGTGATGACGTAGCGGAAATCGAGTGGCATCCCTTCTCCTTGGCCCTCAAAACAGAGGGCCAAGGAGAAGGGGTAGACAAAGAGTTAAGACAAAAGGGAAGGGCTTAGGGGTACAATTGGGATTCACCCTAAAAGTGAGTGAATATTTGCTTAACAGTCAGTTTGAACACTGAATATCTTGACGTTGTGGAGTGTTCAATTGAAAATATGTCGAAAATACAAGTCATTGTATCGCAGCTCTGTACATCAGTATTAACACATCATTGCCCTTTCACTCCCATTTTCACGCCACTGACAGAGCAGAGGGAGGAACTTAGGGTTCAGTGTCTTAAACCTGCAGCCTTCTAAATACTGGTAGAGCAAGCTACCAGACTGAGCCAGTGACGTCCCCTTTAAGAATTTTATTTTGCTGCTTGCCACCATCTTTGGGACAAAACTTGTCTCTTAGCTGCTACATGTGTTCTATTGTTGTTGTGTTTGGATGTAATGACAGCTTTTGCACCAAAACTAGAGACAGAGGTACTTTCAAAGTTTGTCCTGTAGTGGAAAATGAAGTATCTTGCTCCAAACTGAGTAAAGCTGGGTTGAGCTGGAACTTCATATGGCAAAGCATCATCACAATTCAGGCGTATTGTTTTGTCCTCAATGGTTGTTCTTTTCCTAAAAAAAATAAAAATGTTGGTGTGGCTGAAGTGCTTTTGCCCCTAAATCTAAAATGCATTTAGTCAGTGAGGCAGACAGTTCACTATTAAGCCCCAAAACCACATCCCAAATGAAAAATGATAGACTCACATTACAACACACAGAGATACAAACACACTCACAAGATGGTGTCAGTTACAGAAGATAGTGGAGAATCCTCTCTCCTCTCATGTGTGACTCAAAGGAAGCAGAGCAGAGGTCAAAGCTCCCCACTGAACCACATTCATGACTTCTCCTTCTTACAGGAAAATGAAAAATGTCTGGCGGCTTCTCAGTGAACAGATGATGGCTTAGCCCTGTCATATGGATTAATGTGTCATCAAGCAGCATTTAATTCGTTGATCGTCATGTGACAGTCAGGAAGGGCAAGCCAGTTACAGTATGAGAGGTCGAAGACTGAAGCTGAGGGTTTCAGTGTAAGAAGAACGTTCACTTGAGTCTGAACTGAATGATGACTGTAACCTTAGTGTCTTTGGTTGTTGTTTTTCCTCTATATTTGCATCATTATGTTCATTTGTGCCCTGTTACTGTGTCACCTTTATGAGGTTTTTTAATCAGGAAAGCGGGACAACAAATATAAGCAGTCGAGTAATCAGAGCAATTGTAAACAAATTTCAAGGTTGGAGGAAAGAAAGAAGCAAACAGATTAAAACCACAGTGAACTTTATGATCAAACAAGGGATAAAAATATTCATTAGCAAGCTTTAATTTCCTAACAAAAAGTATGTGCTAGCATGTAAAAAGCAAAACAGCAATAGTTTAGTAACACCTGCTGCAACACATAGAAGCGGTTTTAAAAACACCTGCCTATGCATGAACAAATTCTCTGACAACGGTCTTACACAAGTTAAGTTTAAAAAGATTAATAAAACTTAAGTACATGTATTTAACATGATGTCAGTTAATAAATGTGCTTTACATCTGTGAAGTTTAACAGTGCTATATATCCTATAAGGGGGCATCAGTTGCTCAGTCTGATATTTCGCTGTACCAGTATTTGGTAGTCTTTGAGTTTAAGCCCTACTCCGGCTGTCACATGTCAGCGTGTCCTTGGGCAAGACACTTTACCTTTAGTTACTTCTTGTGCAATATATGCTCATCAACCGCTAAATCTGTGTGTGATAGTGATGCTACTTCTTGTATGTGGATTTATATGGATATGTCATTTTTTTCTTTTTTTCCCCATTAAGTGAAAAAAAAAAATTATATACATATTAATATATATATATATATATATATATATATATATATATATATATATATATATATATATATATATATATATATATATAGATAGATAGATAGATAGATAGATAGATAGATAGATAGATAGATAGATAGATATATATAGATAGATATAGATATCGATATCGATGTGGAATCTCATTCTCAAGAGGGGTCCTATGTCTATAATGTTTGTAAAAATAGTTACTATGAATAAATAATCAATACATCCATGGATAGAGAGATCAGTCTAATATGATCAATTTATATGTGTGCTGTCTGCAGGGACTGCCATGTGTTTAATTTTGTTGATCTTTCTAAAGTTATATTTAGGGACTGTAATGATCTTATTAGTGATAATAAGAGGATCAGTATTTTTTCAGCTATTTTCACAGATTTATAAATATTTTGTGTAACTTCACACATCATTCTGTAGTTTTTTAGTAATGCATAAATCAGGGAGCTGCACCCTCAGCAGAAAATTGCCCACTCCTATTCAAAGGTCTAAAGTCTAAAGATTACATCGAAAATAGCTGCAAAATCAGCTGCCAATCATTTCAGTTTGTTCAAGTGTATGACCCCTCTTCATAAGTATCTTCATTTAAAACCCCCACACATCTTTGCTGCCAAATAAAAACAGTGAATTTGTTTTGCACCAAGAAAATTATACAGATCATGTTCTAAGGGCAAGGCTTTACAAAAATGTTATCCTAAGCTGTCCAAGAGTCCATACGAGAAAATGAATTGGGGAAAAAAAATCGTAGTAGGAGACACAGGGCAGAGAAGAAGGAGAAAAGAAACTTTACAAGAATAAAAATGAAGTTTTTCAGAGTTAAAAAATACCAAGAGGATGAAACTTTGGAAAAGAAATATTGTTGAAATGTTTCATGATTGCAAACTGGCAAAAACAAACACAAAACACTTCAAGAACAATGTTTTCATGGTTGGGATTTCATTTCCCATTCTGGTCTCATTGTAGCTGAAGGCTTCTTACTCATGTGAATGTGAGTGCACGCCTTGGGCCATAATAACATATTTACCTGACTGTAAATGAAGGAAGTGGACAGAGGTCAGGCTGCATCTTCTGACAGGATCTACAGAGATCAGGCCGATCCAACCTTCAGAGAATTGAGTTTCATATGATATAGTCAAGGATGTTATTATTCAGGGAATTATAAAACTTCATTATTAATTGAGTGACAGCCCCCTCCTCTAAGAAAGAAACCCATAATCAAAAAATAAAATGATACACCCACCCACTGACCACTTTATTAGGTACACTTTGCTTGTACCTGATTGGATATGCCTTAATTCTTCATGGCATTGATTCAACATGCTGCTGTAAACATTAATCAGAGAATTTAGTCCATATGGACATGACTGCATCGCACTGTTGCTGCAGATTTGTGGGCTGCACATCCACGATGGGAATCTCCCATTTTAACACATCTCAGAGGTGCTCTGTTGGATACTTGTTGACTGTGGAGGGGGCACAGTGGCACAGTGGAGGGGGCGCCATCAGGATCTAGGTGCTTTTTCCTTCAATGGAACAATGGAGCTTCTGGTTGTTTTCCAAGAGTCACAGCACATTTTATGTGAACTCCAGTAAAAGGTGTCATATTTGCCAAAAGTTTTTTCATGGTACAGGACTTGAAATTATACCCATTCTGTTCTGTATACCATTAGAAAGCCAGATTAGTCACCTTTACAATGAGGTGCAACTTGTAAGGATTTGTAAGGTTCCTTTGTGGAATAAACATCACAGCTAAATATGTGGGAAGCTACCCAACTTTTTTAACCATCAGCTGTAGAAATGCTGGATACACTTGAGTGACAGTAATAGTTTGATATTGCTGGGGTCCGTTGAGTTGGACCTCTGGCAATCCTATGTTGGAAAAAATAGCTCAAACTACATGCAGCAAGACTTGATGGACAGATAGCATGCTAATTTAATCTGTCATCAAAGGTTGGCAACTTTAGTGGGAGGACTTCTGGGCAACCCAGACAAAAGTGCATCAACAACAACAATCCCAACTACTTGAAGACAAAAAAGTATGAGGAGTCATATTCTGTCCTTAACTTCACTTACAACTGACTGTAGCTGTATCTTATACACCTGGAATTTCCATACATATTGCAGTATCCCTATAATTTGCTTTTTTTTTGAGTTGCTTTGAGCTTTTCCTGAAAATTTGTTAGATTTTTTGGCCAATGATGGGGGAAGGGGGACCTGGGAAAAAATGTTTGGGAACCGCTGTGACTGACACACTCCCTGAGACATGACATCAGCGGACAAAAACATGAGCAAAAGGACAAACAGCCAGTAAATCTGTATGACCATAAAGTACCACTACCCAACAATGTGGCCAACACACAGTGGTTGGTAGTCACATGACACATCTGACACATTGCAGCCATTATGCAGCCAACAGGAATTCTATCTGAAATGACGGCAAAACATCCAAAATTGCAGTCGTATCACGTAATGATGTGCCTGAATTACTCTTTTCAAAGTGAAGACGTGCTGGTTCTTTCCATGTGGACCATAAAGCACGCAGCACGAAGAGCCTAGATTTAATTTCCTCTCTCTGGAGATTCTGTCTAAATAGATGACTATAAAGATAATTGTGAGTGAAAGCTGGAAGCAAACCAGGAGCATGGGAGCGCAAATGTCACACAGACAATGCAGCATCCCACAAGTGAATACTGCCCTTTCAAAGAGGATCATGGGGTTCAGGGGACGGGCAGCATTGTTATGATCAGGCGTGTTCATACTGAGATGATACACACTTCATAGGAACTCAAGCTTCTGCTGAGGAAAAAGTCAGCTGCATCACCTGGAGAGACATTTAAAATATGAAAGGCTGGAAGGAAATATTACCACTGACTTGAGCCAAATTGAGCAAAAGTTGTTAAAATGGTGGCACTGAATTCAAAATGTTATTGAATTAGAGTGCTATAAAAGCCCTTGATGGTGTTTAATTACAATCAGTTACATTTCTGAATGCAAACAGAGAGCCATGGGGAATGATCATTTGCAGACAGGGAGAAAGAGAGCTGAGGGAGACTTTATTTATTTGATCCTAACTACCTTTAACTATGTTTACATCAGGCTGTGCAATTAAATAAAATCGGGATATTGTGTTGCTTTAATTGTTTGCTGATGTGGCTGTGATTGGGCCTGTTTTGTCAGGGCGGCTAGATAGAATCATTTGAAAAATACATTTGCTCTTTTGTCTCAGGCTTGAAGAGTCTGATTATTCTGGCTCATGGAGTAACTGACAATCTTAAAATTGTAATTTAGTTTTGATTTTAGACTGGACATAAAGGAGGTTGTCCTTTTGTCTCACTGGATCCATGATGGATAAACATACCGTAATTTTTCAATTATAACACACACTTTTTCGCTTTTAAATGAGCTCTAATTTTTCAAGTGCGTATAATACATGAGCACAAAGCAAAATACTTAGAATATTTCATCTCACTAACATCATGATACCAACATATCTGATACAAAAAGCCGAAATGTTGTCTTTCTCTGCGAAACATTCCCACCAAATCAGTTTAAATTCTTATTAAATTGACTGTTAAACTGTTCTAATCAAATATTTTGGGCCTTAATTTCTTTAACTTTGTGTAAGGATCGTCTAATTCTCAAGTGTTACCACTCACTGGCAAACAGAGAGCACTGCCATCTTGTGAGTAAGGGGACACAAAATAGCTGTGCTGTGATTGGTGGAAGACATCAGTATGTTGATAGCTGCTCTCTGATTTGTCGGTACACTAAGACTGAGCATGCTCGAGTAATTGTGCATGCGTGAAGCAAAAGGTGATTCTGCACCCATCTGAGAGAGGAAATCGTGTATTTGTTGTGAAAATACTGAAATTTCATTGATTAAAACTTTAAATAAAGATAATTTTTGAGTTGTCTGAGGGAATAAGGTTTGGGCAAAATGTGCGTGTGTGTTATTTTCCAGTACAGTTTTTTTCAGGCGAAAATCATGAAAATATGGGGTGCGTGTTAGAATCGAGAAATTACGACAATAGACATTTATTTGGATATTTATAGAATATTCAAAGCTGCTGCTCTTGGCATAAAGGAATCTGAGGAGAGGCTTGGACATCTTGAAAGGGTGGGAGTAAATAGATTCTGTGACCTTAACATAGTGGTTCCAATACTTTTTTCTTCTTAAAATGAGCTTACTTACAGACTTACACAAAAGAGTTTTAAAAAGAGCATCCCCTTCATGTGTTATCATTGTGTTGAATGATACATGTGAATGACATTTTGACAACCTCAAAGCTGACAAAGCCTTTGCATCCCCTTGCTTGGGAACCAGGGCCTTAAACGGTACTCCAAAGTTGTCTTTACTTTGATTGTTCGGGAGAGTTGCTCCAATACAAGTAGGCATTCTGTGCTGTTTAAATATATATGAACACAACAATCGATCCCTGTTTCAGTGCAAACAACAGCGCTAAATAGGAAATAGGTAAAATAGGTGGTCTCTGTCACTTCCAATACACCCTTAGAGCAGCTAGACTGAAGTGAGGACACAATCAATCCAGCAACCGATACAAACAGGGTAGGAGGTCATCACACTGTTGTTGTAGTGTATAATCAGATGCAGTTTTAATAGTAATACCATTACAGCTACCAGGCAGCCCGGCTGATAACACAGTACTACTTAATGATACACTTTTAAAGGTGTTACGTTGTAATAAGTTGCCATATTATCTGGCGTCTTCTATGGGACTGTTGAAAGCCCCTGTTCTTCATGCACAGAGTTTTCTTACACTTATATCATAAGGTGTGTCCTGCATTATTAAATATGCTAATCTGTATATTCATACATGGGACATTTAATCGTTGCTATTGGGGACATACTCTAGCAGTCATCAGAAATGATTATGAACCTAAGTTTTGGAAAAATGTGGGCTATTTTGAGACCGTTTAACAGCTTTAGCAAAGTCATCTCATGAAAAGTTGGCATTACTTCATATCAAGAATGAAACAATGATTTCATGTAGGCACACAAATACTGTATGTTAATCAGTAGTTATTTTTGACTGCATACGTCAAAGTCACTATTTCTTCTTTGTGTCTAATCTGGCAGGAAAATTCTCAGTCACCAGTCCTAACAATAAATAACACTTTACACACTTCTGTTCATATTTTTTTTTTTTTTACATATTTAAGTGACTTAATTTATGAATAATTCAATATTCTATTGCCTTTAATGTACCTGGACACATTGAAGTCTTAAATTTACCACCACAGATGGAGAGATGTCTTCAGGGAAGAGGCTGGAACAGAAATCCTTTGGAAGTGTAAATGTTCCAGGAAGAAAGTCTCTCCCCATAAAAGTGCAATGATAATGGTGACTATAAGTGTTTCTGTTCTGTTGTTCACTTTGTACCTATCATAGTGTATGACCAGGCTTTAAAATAGAGCATGTTCTGGCACTTTGCAGGCCACAGAGAGGAACTGCAAAGTGTTTGTTAAGAGCACAATAAGAGGATAAAAATGAGAAAAAGAGGAAAAAATGCAAAAAACAGGAAAGAGAGATTTAATGTAGGCAGAGAAGGAGACAGAGATAAGAGGGGAAGTATGAGCAGAGAGAGAGAGAGAGAGAGAGGAAGTGACTCTTTGTTGCTTTTTTTGTCCATTATTTCATGCTGCGTTTAACAAGAGGAAAGTCCTGTGAAATAATACATTTGGAGGGTTAGTAATGCCACCTTAAGTGCTGCTGGAGGAGTCGGGAGAATTAATCGCCTCTCTGACTCCATCTTGGCCAATCACATTACCCCCTGATTTATGAAACAACAGGAAAGAACGCAGACACAACCTTGAGACCGAGAGGCGCAGAGAAAAACTGAATCTTTGTTGAATTCTAAAGAGGAGGAAAATGTAAAAGGAAAATGATTGCTCAACCACAAGTAGCCTATACTCACAAGTAATAACATTTTATTTTAAAGGTACTTTGCAAGTTCCCTCTTTCAAGTTATGCGTGAAAAAATGACTTAAATGCTTTAAAAGGCTTCAGCTGTCAATGAGCATTGTTAAGGTTTACCTGGCTTCTACCTGTTACTGTACAACATCTGAAAAGTGAAAAAAGACAAATATAATGAGAACTTGTGCTTATTTGGTTAGCATGGTTACTCGTGAAAAAAAACAGCTTCACCACACTTACTCACCACAACCTGATGAAAAGCAGCAAGCTAAGTTGCAGCAACTCAATAACAGTAGTTCACCTTGTTTAAGCTATTATCATTTATTAAGCAAATACATAAATGAAAATGACAATAATGTTTGGTGAACAAAATTAAAGGGAATAACAATACAATAAAATAGTTGTTAAATTATATTATGATAATCATTGTTATAACTATTATTATAAGTGCCACTAAAGATTTTATTAGTGTTATTAATAAATCAATTTTATTCACGGTCTGTGTCTTGTTTGCTTTACTTAATTTCTCTTATATCAAGCAAGACTACTTTTCTTTACACTGACTTATTTTATATTTTATACTTCTCATTTCTTGCATTACATAGTTGCAATGAACTCTTATCTGTATTCACATAGAATGGGTAAGTCCTACAGAGGCTTCCATGTCCTTCAGGTCTATAAAAGCTATGAACAGCTGAGAAGGACATAAAGCACTACATAGTACTACTGGCTAAGGTTAAATGCGTTTTCGCTCAGAGCCAGCGTGACTGAAACGGAGAAGGAGCACAGCGAGACGTGTTTGTCACTGCCCCAGCAAATTTGAAAGCCTGCACTGCACTTTTGTTCATAATGCAAGATCATACTTATGCCACGCCACAGGAGAAGGAATCCTTGTCGGCAAAAAAGAGAAAACAAAGCTTCTAGGCACATACCAGCTGCCGTAGAGTTCAGCAGTTGCAACATGTGAAAAAGAGAGCCGCTAGAGAGCACTATTCGTATGAATGCAAAATACACTTTTCCCACTAGATGGGAGAACAAACCACACAGTGTGGCTTTAAATCTTTACCTTATGACCTATCTCTTCAAAGCAGGATGTCCCCCACTTAACCTACATTTAAATCTCGTCTAAAAAGTTACTTTTATTTGTTGGCTTTTAATTCAGAATTTGAGTTTTGTGGTCTCTGTTTTCATTTGACTTTAATTTCCTTTATTTGGCCTTTTATTTTAGGAAAGTGTTGTGTGCTTTACGTGTTTTACATGTTTTTATGTTTTGATCATTGGTCTTTTTTTTCTCATTCTATTTCATTTCCAATTGGTATTTACTGTGTAGCACTTTGGTAAGCTGAAGTTTGGTTCCATTAATTTGTCATTCCTAATATGCTAAAGCATTTCTTTAACATCCATAGTTATATTTTGTAGGTAAACAGCACAATAACCAGTCCTTTTTCACAAATTAACAAATTTGTTCAGTACAGGAGTTTGCTCTTCTTGCCTCAGTGGCTCACACAGAACCTGTCCCTCTACTCTGATATCCAACTTTTCTATTGTTTCCTCTTGTATTGAGCACCTCAACATCAGCTGCTGATAGGATACAAGCTTCTAGGTGCTGGTGATAGTTACTATGTGTGTTTGTTCTCAATGTGTGCTCTCCAACTCATCTGCCTGCTAGTTAAGCCCATAAAGCAGGCTGCATCGCTGTCATGATGAAATACAGTCTCTGTTTTGACTGGTAAGACAGAAGTGGTCTAAAACCGAGGAAGCAGGTGCTGCCAGTGCCAATAATGACAACTGGTAACAAAGGCCCTAAATAGGTAATCAAGGGATTAATGGACCTGTGTCCAGCCCTGATAACTTGGTAGCTTCCATGTTGTTCCAACATCTGGACCTTAAGGTCATGGACTCAGATAGGTATTCATATAATGTACCAAAAAGGTCTTAAGTAGAGAGATTTCCAGTAAAAAAAAAAGTCTTTATTTCACCAGTGCTCGAGACTTAAAGGAACACTCCAACATTTTTGTTGTTTTGGTGTCTTTCCTCACTCCTGAGTCCATGCCAAGCAGGTAGACACCATTATTTTAACAAGTAAAGAGACAGGCAGAGCTTGCCCACCCCTAGTAAGCTTGGCTCAAACGCTGGAAGTATACGCGTAGCACCTTAGCCTGCCTCCCTTTCAAAAATTACAGAAAGTGCTAATCTTAGACTAAAAATAGAGAACGTAGCATAACGCAGTCAATAAAAAAATACAACAATCACACAGGATTGTTAGAGTTTATCTGATGACTTTAGGCAGAGGCAGGCTGAAGTGCTACCCGTGAACTCCTAGCGTTTGAGCTAAGCTGACTAGCGGTCTCTTCCTTGTTACTGTATGCACAGTCAAAAAACTGGTGTCTACCTGCTTGTCATGGACTCAGGAGTGAGGCAAGACATGAAAACAACAAAAATGTTGGAGTGTTCCTTTAAAACATGCCAACATGTTTCAACCATTAAGGCCCTCATCAGAGCAAGTACAAATGGCCACCATGGACCAGTCACATGATCAATGCAGGTCACATGATCAGGAAAAAAGTTACATTTCAAATGAGGAAATGAAATATCTTAATATATCCATGATACCAATACAGCAACCAAAAGACTTTCAAAGTGAAAAAAAATCATATCACATAGTTTAATCATGTCTTTTTTTAATAAACAAATAATTTTAGTTTATCATCATTCTTTTTTAGTATATAAAGCAACAGCCTCATTTTCAGGAGCATCTGAGAAGGACACCCACCAGTCGAGTCAGCAGCACCACCAGATCCTCTTTTTTGACGGGCATTGTGGGTGATTGCATTGTCTGTATCAGTGTGTTGCAGGATGGAGACCCTGAAACTGATTAAAGTCTGGCGCCGTCCACCGCCTCTAAACAGCTTGTGACAGGCTGGAATCCGGCAGGCCCCTCGGAGGCTCCTGCTGCAGAGAGGCGTAGACTGGAGGTGCCATCGCTGCTTAGAGCTCGTGTGATAGGAGAGGAAGGACAGACAAAACCTAAAGAAATCAATGGACGCTCAGCAGCACAGCTCATTTCTGGTCGGCCGGTGCTGTTGTGTTGTTGAGTTGTTGTCTGAGAGCTAATCTTATTGTTGTTAGCCAGGGGTTTTGAGAAAGTATTGAGCAGAAATAACAAAACAACCAGTTCCGAGAATGTCCTTCAACCACAAACGACCCTGTATTTGTGAAAGGCAGCGCTACAAATATCCACATTAGACTCTACATACAAAAAGTAAACATACAGCAGGAGCAAATATAATGACCATGGATTGTTCAACCTTCAGCTGAATACAGGTAATGGCTGCCAACGATATCGACAAGACAAAAAAAGGCTTTATTTTTTTACCCAAATCAGGGTGAAAACATAATTCAAAGCTGTTAACAGCCAGGCCTTCACTCTTTGACTTCTATTTCTGTTGCTGTAGCTCCAAAGACTATAATTGCTCCCACTGATGTTGAAGAGTGAGCATGCAGCGTTATTCAGACACATCAAAAGACAGAAAAATACTTTGCTCTGCTGCAAGATAAATGGAACCTGGTCATATATTTTTCTCTTTGTTATCACGTCATATATTATGCACAGGGCCGCTGGGACTATCCATGAATCTAATGCTCATTTATGAAGACAAAGGCTGGATAGAGAATAAGGCTTAACATGTCTTTGCACACATATATCAGCAGGGAATGCACATATTGCAAGAGATGTAAATTAACTGGTTAAAAAACAAAAACAAAAAGGCACTGTCTCTAGCGCTGTGTGGCAGCACCTGCCTCCAATCAGACTTGAACAGTTTGTTGCACTTACTTGATGTTGTTTCCTTCGGTCTAGATTCTTTCTTGTGTTGTGCTTACTCTCTGTCGACTTGTTAAGACCCATTAAATCTCGTATAGTTTGTGTCTAACAGTTATCCTGTCGACTTTAGCAAAGATTTTTAAATGGTATCCCATTCCAATCCCATTGGTTAATAATACTTATTAATCAATGGGAATTTTGTCAAAGTCTGGATATGCATTTCACATCTGCATGGATCTGAGGAGGAGAACCTTTTGGCAACAAAGGCCAAAATGTTATGAGTCTGTTGTGGAGTTACCAGAGTTATTATTCCAGGCTATGGTGCAAAGGTACCACAAGCTCTACTTCACACTAGAACCGCGAAGGGGGTCATTTTTACCCCCTGGCGTTTTCAAATGCTTGTATTTCTGGTAAACTAAAACCCCTACATCTTAAAGTCCATGACTTTTCGTAAAATGGATTTATTAATCATTCAGTGAATTTTGGTGAGTGTGTGATAAAAAGAAAAATAAATACGACCATTTATACCTAGAACCGCCAATGGGGGTCATTATTACCCCTTAATATAAAACTCTGTATACAGCTGTCACTTTTCGCGCAGCACCACTCCTGGTTGCTTAGCAACAATCGTAGTTTTTCAGTCAGTATTATCACTATCAGTATTACAACCATAAGCTATCAAAATGGTGCGAAATATGGACCTGTCCAAAAGATTTATGACAGCCAAAGAGGCTTGGCTGTTGTACCAGGATCTAAGTGAGGGAGAGTCGGAGGGAGGAACAGTGGGTTTGAGTGTGGAGGAATCAGACGGAGGGGATATCAGTGTGGAGGAATCGGTGGAGGGAGAGATCGATGACCCGTCATTTTTACCGGGTGAGGATCAGGCAGAAGAGAAAACGTGCAGTTTGTGGACAGCGCACAGTCAAAATGTACAGCGTGTGGGCTGACTGTGAGTACTGTGTGCTCATGTGTGTGAGAGAGCGCAGCGTTAATTTATCCGTTCTTCTAAAATAATTAAAATACTGAAATCTGTCATTTTGTTATTGTAAATATTCTGTTATTTGATTGTTGTTGTTTTCATGTTTGTGTTAACCTGCAGTTCTTACAGTTTGTTGATGAATGTGAAAATGTACTTCTTTGTGTGGGCAAGAGAGCAAGCGAGTGCAAGAGTGAGCGCAGTGTTTGGCCACTTTATCTGGTCTTCTAAAATTATTATTATATCATTATTATTGTTTTAAAAAGGTACAGAAACAGTTTTGTACCCACAGCAATTGGTACCCTGAATCTCAAGGCCACAAGGTGATCTTGTTCGCATTGCACTTTAGTATGTCCCATGGAGATGTACAAGCACTTTCCATGATTTTAACTGAATTTTAACTTATTTTATTTAAACATTTTTATATAGTTTTACTATATTTTTAATGGTTTTTGCTGTTTCCTTATTGTGTGATTGGTCTGATGTTACATGTATGTTGGGTGGTTGTTTTCTATATTTTATATTGGGATTGCCGAGGTCCCCGATTTGTAAAACAAATTTACCATCTGGTACAAATAAAGAAACCTTGAACCTTGATTATTAAAGAGAAATCTGTTATTTTGTTATTGTAAATATCTTGTTATTTGATGATTTTGAACAGTTCCTACAGTTTGCTGAATCTGAAAATGTTTTACCTGTTCGATTAAAATAATTTATTTGTTAAAAAAAAAAGCAAAAATTTATGTTTTAAACACTTATTTTGCCACTTTATTTTCCCCTCGGCGGTTCTAGGGAGATTGGAATGCTGGCGGTTCTGGTGTTAATCAAATGCACTATGCTGATGTGCTTTGAGTTTCTGGTAACCCAGCAAAATCTAATTCATGTTTGTGCACTAGCAGTTTAGTAAAATAAGGCCATGTTACAGGACTCACACAGTTCCATAGTGTTTTTGCTGCCCATTCTCTCAAAGCAAAGTTGTAGCATGCAATCTTTGCCCAACAATAGTGGAGGATTACTACTCACAGTGGGAGTTACCTCACCCCTGGGTGCTGGCTCACAGGCACAAATGAGGCAAAGCAATTATGAAGAAAAATGGTAACAGTTAATGACAGCTGCTTGTACTCAAAACTGAAAAACAGCAGTCCAGGTGGATGTATTAAAGAATGAGTGTCATACTGAATTGTTGAAATATTTTATTGAGAATTGTCAAATCTTAGAAGCATTTTGAGTTAAAGTATGAATTTATGAAAATGAGTTTTAGAGAACAAGACTAACGCTGCAATACAATTTTATTGTACATGAACATTTTTTAACATTTTTCTTCTTCTGTCTCCTTCATACCTGTGACGTTTTGGACTTGAAAATAAGGGAAATTTTCCGGCGCCCGCTGCGAGCTGTCCACTACCCCAGCCAAACTCCAGTATCCTTTACATTTTCAGACAGATGTACAAGAAATCTAAAATTAACCACTCGTCAACCACTTCCTAACTACAATTAGGTGATCAGGATCTGACATTTGTTGACATTGAAATGCTGTGAACATTCCTGCATTATAATATGCCTAAATGGAAAAAAAACCCAAAAGGTTATATGAAACACATTTATTTATTTTACATATTTTAAGTTCATATACAAGTCAGCACATTACATATATAATGTATGTTTATTTCAAATTGCTTATCTTTAAGTTAAATATTTACATTTTGTTTTCATTACATACTTTTTTCTAGATAGTTACACAATTTCGTTGTTTTTTTTTTGACAGGAATGCCTTCTCCTTCATTGCATCCATGCATCTCTCTCCGTTGTTTTTCTTGGTTTGTTCCCGTTGTTGGCACTTACCTCACGAGAACTGCCACCCAGGCTACTGCAGGTGGCGGTTCTAGCGAGGCTTTTTCTTCTTCTTCGGTTTTACGGCGGTTGGCATCTATCACTTTGGTGCATTACCACTCCATTCCTGCGAGGCTAGTGACAGAGTTCAGTTAGGAGAGGCAAAGGAATTATTTTTTATTATTATTATTATTATTATTATTATTATTATTATTATAATACAGGAAATTTACGGGAAAATACTAATACGGGAGGACGGCGGGAAAGAGGGGTAAAATACGGTAGTTTCCCAGCCAAAACGGGAGACTCTACAGCTATGGTCTCCTTCCCTGTTGCATCAACACACCACTGCATTCAGGTCTTCCACTGATTAAAGCAGTGCAGCAGGTCTTCGTTGGACAGTTGTGTCAGAACCTCTGTCGTTCTCTCCTTGACTTCTGATAGACTCAAATGTGTTCCCTTGAGCAAAACAATCAACATGGCCTTGCTTTGCTGTGCTGTCTTCATGCTTGGTAATGATGTGGTTCTTCAGTGCATTCATGGGCGTTTTGTCTCAGAATCGTATTGGAAGGTCTTCCTTACGTTTGTTCCAAAATGTCTCCACGAATTTGCCAAACTGTCTGTTCATCAATGGAGACCATTTATGCTACCAGAGTCATCGATCATTTTGAACATTTTGTTCAATCTGTTAAATGTTTTCAGAAGATTCTGATGTGCAGTAATGCCCAGAATGTTCATCATCTTCAACATCCTGTCTGCCTGCACAAAATCCATTCAATCACAGGTGCACTTCACATGCAGTGTTCTCCTTTTCAGTTAATGCAAAAAAAAGATTTGTCAGCTGTTTTTCCTTTTCAATTTCACATAAATGTCAAGTCAATATGTTGCTCAACTTTGTAGCTAATCATATTCTAATGCCTTAGCAAAAACACATGCACTTAAATCAGTACTTAGCAGCGAACTAAAGATGTGAAATACTGGAAACATACAGCAGTTATGCATAAATACCCAACCTAAAAATCACTTTGTGTGACTGGGCCGTGTAGTTGTTTTCCTATAAGTGTAGTCTCATTTTCTAATAGCCATACCTCGTACAGCTGGGTTTGCTGTGAACTATTTTGTCCTGATTTATAGGTTTAAAAAAGGGTTTATCCTTATATAACCTAAACTGTAACATCTTCCACAGAAACACAGAGCAAGAGCCAAAAACTAAATCCTACTCATCCTTCAAGTGTCTTAAAGAGAAGTGACCTTACTCAGGTGCTGCAGCAGTGAAGTTAAATCAGGTAAATATGGGTCATAAACAAAGACTGCATCTGTACACTGTCTGTGTGTGAGAGAGAGCAAATTGCTTATGCTGCCGTCTCCAGAGAACCGGCGAGGTGACAGTGCAGGCCAGGCCAGACAAATGGCCATTTTCACACACACACAGACCTACACTCAGGGTCAAGTGGTGCAGAGCCACAGATCCATTACACAGATCAGCCTGCAGAGGATCCAGGTGTCTAGACGCGGAGCACATTACATGATTAAGGGGAGTTAAGATGCTGCAGGTGGGGTGTGTGTGTGCACACACCTCTGAGTGTGTGGGGTGCAGATGAGGAGTACAGGTAGCCCAGAGCTCTCGCCAGGCTCTCAGATGAATCAATCCCGGCCATCCTATTTACACAGTGGGAAAAGGGTGAATCGATCCAGGGTGTGAGTTTGCACACACACAAGTAGCTTTCTAAAAAACAAAAATAAAAACAACTATCATTGCTACAAGCTGCAACATCACCTAAAGCATTCTTTACATCTTGTAATACAATCTGAAAACTATTCAGATTTCTGAGCACTGCAGACCCTCAAATCTACTTCAGTGCTTTCTTATGTTTATTTTATCTAACTGTAGAAAAGTCCATGAATATATGGATGTTGATGGAATTGATATCACAGCAGGAGAAATAACATTATTATTAAAATCTGCAAGAAATTCATCTGCACTTTACTGGATCAAAACACATGAAAATAGCTGCAAAAAAAGAAAAGAAAAAATAAACAAGTTATCCTGCACACGCCTATCAAAACAACTGTTTTTATCCATATATGTGCCTTTATTCAGATAGACAAGACAGCAGGGTCAGGATACCAGGTAACAGTATTGGGAATGGCATGTAAATAGAGGGTGAAATCACAGACTGGGGAAAATTTGACACAGCCTGATGTGTCAGCTGTTTAGTTACCTCAGAGGTCTTTTAAGTCCAGTCTGCCATATCAAAAATATCTCTTTCAGCTACTTGATCAGCATCTCTCAACATGTTTTCATTGTGTGTCTGTACCTCTGACATGGATTATGTGTTGGAATATTTAGATGTGAAATAACCTGATCCAGGGCTGCAGCCATCATATCTCCATTTACTCCATCGTGAGTTTAAACTGATGTCTTGCTTATTTAAGTTCAAAATGCTCTAACAAAGCTACTAAAAATGCAGCAGGTCTGTAAACTCACTGGTAGATATTAGCTTGTAAAGCTTCTTCAATGCTAATCAGGAGCTTCTGACAAAAAATCAAGATAAATGTCTTCATTTGTAATCATGGGCGGATGTTTTTTACTTTGGAAGTATTTGACCTGAGTTTTCATCAGCAGCTTAACAAAACTCAGCGGATTCAATAAACTAACTGAAATCAGAGGCTCATGAAAACATCCAGAGATTTTTGCAGAAACACAATGTTTATGAAATCATGAGCATGTTTTAGCAGTAAGAAGGTATGACAAAGTGGGTGAGACTCTTTTATTAAGCCCACTTGTCACTTATTTCATCAAATGCTCTTCAATCATTGCTCCTCACACTTCTTAATTTTGCCTCACTTTACTTTTGTTTTTGTAACATTGCAGCACTTACTATCCCGGGCTTGTTTGTGTCAGCAATAAGTTATATTTTACATCACAGTGTAAAGTAATTTAAAGCAAACACACAGTCTTTTGTTGATTTAAAAAATATATATATATTATATCTATATATCTATATAAATATCTATATCTATATATATATATATATATATATATATATATATATATATATATATATATATATATATATATATATATATATATATATATATATACATACATATATATACACACATATAAACACATATATACACACATATATATACATATATACACATATATATACACATATATACATATATATGTAAATATATATATGTCTATATATATACATATATAAATGTAAATAAATATATATGTAGATGTAAATATATATATATATACATATGTAAATATATATACATATGTAAATATATATATGTGTGTGTGTAAATGTAAATAAATAAATAGATATATATGTAAATATATATGTGTCAAATATATATATGTAAATATATATGTGTCAAATATATTTATAAAAATATATATGTAAATATATATGTGTAAAAAAATATGTAAATATATGTGTCAAATATATATATATATAAATATACATACATACACACACACACACACATATATACATATATACACATATATATATATATACACATATATACATACATACATATATACACACATATATACACATATACACACACATATATACATATATACACACATATATACACATATATACACACATATATATACACATATATGTAAATATATATATATTTATATATATATATACACACATTATATATATATATACACACACACACATTATATATATACACACATTATATATATATATATATAGTATATATATATATATATATATATATATATATATATATATATATATATATATATATATATATATATATATATATATATATATATATATATATATATACACATATATATATATATATATATTTACATAGGTTGACACAGATAATCCAAATGAACACTTGATAAGGGTTAAGATGTGTCGTTCTAACAGGTCACAGGTCACAAATGTCTATTTTGTTTATCTCCTCACTTTTTTCAAAGATTGTTGATCCGTGCCACTTTGAGCCCTCTTACATTACATGTGAACTGAAACTACACTATGGAGGCAAACTTCCCCTGCGTTCAGCCATCTGTTTCAAAAGCATAATTCGCAACAGGCAGCATATATCTCAAGATCTGGATTTAAACCCACAAGATTCAAAATAAAGCGCCATCGTCCCTTCTGTCAAAATGTGTCCTCTTGTTTGGGATTGAAAGAGAAGAAATCATGAAGACTGGTTGGACCGGAGGAAAGAGGGGAATAAACAGGCCAAGGACTTGGTTGTGCTAAACTCCCTTGTTGAGATGCTCCATATGTCTGCTGGAATAAACAGAATACTACCTGGCAGTCAAACCACACATAAACCTTTATCGCCCTCAAGCTTTAGCATTAAAAAGTACCTCAGAGTAAACTGCCCCCATACAGCCTGTATAAACAGAGCTTTGTGTTAACAGGCCTATCCATGTTGTAGGTCTTACATGTTGATCACCACCAGTGTCAGAAAAATCAATCTTAATCTCAGCCCTCTGAAGTCAGCCATCTTTGCTCAGACAGAGCTGCTTTTTACAACCAACCAGGACATGATCAGACCTTGACATGACTGAGTGACCGGTGTGGCGATTTCTGTTTCACTACACCAATGACAAAGGAACATGGTCGCCAAACACTGAAGGACATCAGATGTTCTTGTACTGAATGGTTATTGTGTTAAGAAAACACTGCGCATTCATCTGAAGCGTGAACAAAGCAAAATCAATCAATCCCAGATAATCTTACTTAGCAAGCAAGCTACCTGTCAGATCACAGCTGAACACTGCACCACTCTTCTACATCTCATTTGAGACCCCCACAATCTGTTGGTCCCTAACTGTTGATACACTTTAAGGGTACCTCACGGTGATCCATCTGACATCTAATTTGGCAGACATGCATTTTTTTATTTGGCTATTTGAACTAAATCAGGTTTAATAGACTTATGGTGCTCTTTGTTATCATCGTAATCACATTTAGCCCACTCAGGGCCAAAAATAAAAGAAAGGGCCAAATCTAAGCCCATTATGACAGTGATTTTTGATCACATAGCTCCTGTTGCATAAAAAATGTAATATCTTATAATGTGGCCATAATTTGCATGTCAGATTTAAAAGCATGAAATATTTATTAATTAGTGAATATGAATTAAGTTGGTGTATACAAATGGTATTTGTAAACACTTTTGTAGCATTTTTGCATCACTGAGAAAGATTTATGTACCTGACAGGAACCAAAGAGTGTGACTGAAACTCTTATGCCTTATTGAATACACAAATCTTGAAAACTTGGAACCGAACGTGGAATCTATATCTGGTACCCAAGCCGTCTTTTGAAACAATATAATTCTTTAAGCTGGATTGCGACAAAAATACAACTGAACCAAATGTAATTTTGCCCAAAATCTCTGACTTTGCCTTCCAGCATTTCAATATTAAATATTAAATTGCTGTTTGTTTTGTTTTTGTTTTATTTTTTCATAATGACGTTAGTATATTATGTGCTCTCAGTGGTATATGAAAAGCATAAACTTTTGAAATAAAATCATTCAACACATTTCTTATTTATAAGCAGGACTGAAGTTGGTGGAAAAAAAATCAACATAGAAATAGTCAAAACTATGTTAAAACAAATATATCATTTCAAAGCATTCACTTTTGGGGCATTTCTTTCTTTATACTGACTTTATACTGGGCTGTAGATCATTTGGTACTGGGTTGTACAGAAACAAAAATAACTAAACAAATCACCCCCTTTTTTGATAAGTTAGACCAATTGGTGTTTTATTTTTGAAAGGGTGACTGGCTCCTTGCATATCCATCTGTGTAGTTTGACTCTACAGACTTTGAACAGAGCCTCTCTGTCCCTTTCACCACTGACATGAACTTAAAAGTACAACCAAACTCATTATTAAACCTTGTACTCATGCACTCTTTCACCTGTGCTCTGGACATAGCTGTTAACATATTTTACTCTGCTTGAAGTGTGTAATTGGTGGACAGTTGTGACATGTGAGAGCACGCAACTTCCTGATGTTGAAGGATTCAGTTCAGAGGTAATAACCAATAAAACAATCATCAGTAATCAATAAAACTTCAGATCAGCTTAGACTTATGACTGACGGATGAAACACAAGGTCAACATAATATGATATGAAGAAAAGAAAACCCGAAAACATCTGTAACAATGGTTTATCGTCAATTATGGGAAAACAAACCATACTACCCACAATCCCAAAGTGACATTCCAGTGACATCTCTAACTGGTTGATCCCTGCTCCAATCCTTTGCTCCGTGGTGACAATAGTTCACACATCAGGTCATCTGCCATGAAAGATCAGCTAAATGTAAAATACAATTGCAGTAGTAAGAGTTCAACCTGTGGAGAATGGTGATTTTGTATATTTTTAGCACAATATGTGGATTTGATTTGAATAAAAATGTCAAGATTTTGACCAAAACTCAATACAAATACCATTCAAATCCCAAATACACAGGTTTAAATGCTTTGGTGTTTTAGTTGCCCTTCACAGTAAACCATAGAGCCTGGCAAGAAACACAAGATAAACGAACAACAAATCACAGAGGAAACATGTTGACAAGCATGTGTATTAGTCTCAGGCTCTACATCTTACACCAAACAGTCCCAGCAGCCTTTTGTCCTTGAGCTTCAACGCCTCCTGCATCTTCTCCACAATCTGCTCGAAAGATGAGGTTCATTTATCTTTTTAAGTGGGAGAAACACGCTGAGATGTTTTGCCTCTCGAAACAAACTGCCACCTTCCCCCCAAAACAAACTTGCGTTGAACATTTCCAAACCAATTAAGGATATAATTAATGAAACCCGGCACCTGTAGTGCCAGAGCAATCACAAGAGAGGGGACAGTGAAAAATGTAGCAATCAAATTAATCAAGCAAAAGGCACAGGCCAATTACTCACAAACCATCTAGTGTGTGGTGCAGCGCTCAGAGAACAGGTGATAGTTATCATTAAATTAGTGGGAGATCAGCGGCTCGGGCTGTTTCATCATGTGGGACCTTGATGAACTACGGGCCGAGCGATGCATTTGTTGTGGGCACGGTGGCAGACACAGCAGCCCATATGTTTGGTTGTTTAAGAGGAGAGGGGGAGAGGAGATGCTTGGATAATGATTAATGGAAATGTGGATAACTACAGCAGCAACGGCACAACAACATCTGGTCCTTCATATCAGACCTCTGTGTATATTCAGAGGATCCATGGTGGTCCTGAAGGTAAAGCGGGTTACACACATAAGGATTTTCTAAATCTGAAGAGATTTTTTATCTGTTAAAGACCCCACACATGAAGATAAAAAATCAGGCATTGAACAGTTTTGATCGTACTGTGTGTGGTGTGCTCTGATGATCTCGACACAGCACACCACACACATAATCATTCTGTCCCTCCACTGATCTAGAATCTAGTCAAGCTCAGAAATCTCATGTGATCAAACATGATCTAACAAAAACGAAGAAGAAGCATAGCAACAACCATCAATGTTGTCTATGGCAACAACCAGAAAACACAGCATGGGAGAGGACATACGAGAAGAGGGAATGATGGTGGTCTTGGGACTATTTTTGATGGAAAATCGGGAACTAAATAACAGAAAAGACTGTTGAAAAAAATCCTGGAGACAGCGTGAACACGTGAGCTGGTCCTCGTTTCTTAGGTCCACCAAACTTATGTTTCAGGTCAGCCCTGCTTGTTTTTATTTACGCCTGCTTCCTTGTTCCTCAGTCAGCTCACTTCTTGATTGGCTACATTCTGTTCCACGCCACAATTCACAGATACATGACTCGGGAGTCTTTGGTTTTCCCCACACACATGAAGATTTTTGGTCGTAAATATTGAACACATGTTATATTTATGATTGTTGGCCCGACCCATTTTGGAGCTAATTATCGGGACAAATTCACTCTTAACACACCTCAGACCACAGGACAATCTTATAGGATAATCTTATAAAACAGAAGATAATCGGGCATTTGCCATCCTTGATTGGGAGGGGGGACAGTCGGGACAAAAACAGCCTGATAATTTTAAGTGTGTGACCCCGTTTTAGAAGACAAAGAAAGACGTCAGAATCAGAGGGTCTGCAGAAACATTAGACAGACAGACAGACAGATAGATAAATCAGTTATTATGTAGACCAGCCAAAAGTTATATATTCACCAGCCACTTTGTTAAATACACCAACCATGCCACGTTCAAAGTCACTTCAGTCACCTTGCTTCTCTATTCTGATGCTAGGTTTAAACTATAGCAGGTCGTCTATGCCTAAATTCACAGAGTTGCAGCCATGTGATTGGCTGACTAGCTATTTTCTTTATTGAGCAGTTAAATTGTTAACAGATGGGGAAGTCTCATTAAAACACTTTAAGAGGCATTATTTAATGCATCTGGGGGAAAATAAAAAATAAAAAACAACATTCTTTAAAAGCCAGAAAACACCATTTAATATGATTTGATCATCTTGAATCGGCTTACGGATTTAGCTCATATAGCATTGCTATTCATATTTCAGCTAATTAAATGTTATAAGCAATGTGTTAAATATCTACCAAATTAATATGGGTCATTAAAAATAAATATGTCATGCAAAATGCAGAAAGTTTTGACATATTCTTTTAAACAGATTGAATTCTAAGTGATTTCCCAATTAATCTGTTGCTAAAGCCATATCTTTCTTTATGTCTTTATTTAAAAAATATTATGCTTGTTTTAGGTTTTCGCATCACAAAACTGTGTTGTTTAGTTTCAGTGCAGAGAAATGAGCCTCTCTGTGTGGACAAAGTAAGGTTATCGCCTGTGTAGCACTGGTAAACAACTGGCGGAGAACTGCTGGGGCATGGTGTGAAAACAAAGGCTGAACTGAGAGCACTGGAGTGTAAATAGCCTTGTGCATTTCAATCGTGTGGAGCAGAGCTGGATCCGAGTGAAGTGCGAAAGGTACTGTCCATGCTGCTGATTAGTCTGGACGTATACATTACAGGTTGGCTGAATGAAAACAGTTCTGATGGACCGTGTAATAAACTGAGATGACCCCCTGCTAATGCTCACTGCAGCTTTGAGTCACTACAGCGCAGCATAAAGAAGAGCTGACCAGTAAACACTGTACGCCTGTTTTAGACATGTATACAGTGAAGACCAGTGAGCCAAGGGAGCTTCAGATGGCATTAATATAACATCTACTTTGTTCACGTTTTTATCTAAACTTGTACTTGGAAAACTGCTTGCATTTTGTTTAAAAGAAACAATTTCAGGGCTAACTAAGAAAGCTACCAATTCAGACTATTTTGCAGTACCAGATGTCAGTCAATATGAGCAGGTAATTGTGCGTTTCATGATAAACATGTGTGATGGCTCTGAGTAGCTGCCTATAGCAGTCTGATCCATTTTTGGTCTTTTGTGAAGTTTGTGAAGTTTGGCCCCATCTGGTGGCATACATTTGTGCTATATGGCACTGCTGATGTCTTCTGTTTGAGAGCAGAGATTGAACTGATTGCTGAATAAGCTGCAGCTGCCTGGAAGGCAAAAAGCTATGGTGCCTCAGCCTGCTCTCTCTTCCCTCCTCGGGACAGCAAAGCCTGCATTTATATCTGAATCAATCAAGTTTAAATTTATATTATTAATAGTCCCTAATGTTATGGTTTAAAAACAAAACAAAACAAAAAAAGACACAGCACAAGTGCAGGAGGAAAAAAAACTAACAATCTTTATAAATAAACATTCACTATTAAAATATCAACACTACTACTCAACTGAAAAAAATTGAAGAAATAGAAAGAAACACAATATTGGGGATGGGAGTATCTATATAGGTATCAAAGTATCAATACTCTTGCAATTACTCTTTTGGTATCAATTACTCCTTTAAAATATCAATGCCTAATGAGTGCTCTAACAAAATGTTCGTCTGTAAAGTCCTATGGACCGTTTTCGGTCTTTATCTCTTCGTGCCTAAACCTCGCCATACTCTGTGCCATGTGACTGTGGAGTCTAATCAGATGTACCAAACATTACTCAGCTGCACACACAAGCTCA
This sequence comes from Cetoscarus ocellatus, assembly GCA_037902135.1. Taxonomy (NCBI): domain Eukaryota; kingdom Metazoa; phylum Chordata; class Actinopteri; order Labriformes; family Labridae; genus Cetoscarus; species Cetoscarus ocellatus. The sequence continues at coordinate 970,197 of JBAMNC010001828.1, forward strand.
CACACAGAAAATTAATACAGTTTTGTGGCAAACTGATGTAGGAATGACAAAGAATAAAACACAATTTTATGGATTGTGACTCTAAAAATATCTTAAAGCCACATTTTGAATAATGTAGGGTTGATTATGTTGATTTACAAATCAGTGTAACATAGGCCTTCATTATGTAGTTGTTTCCGTTTTACTTTTATTTATGGAATAATTATCAAGCCATCCAAAAAACATTTGTCACTAGTCTTTAATGTCGTAATATCTGCTAAATGTATTTGCTTTGGACTAAGACTTCAACAGAACTTACTTTAAGATCTGATGGTCCAGAGTCTGGACTACATATTTACTTTTATGTGGTTTTGGTCAGTAAAAAATGTAAAATATTCATAAACATTCTGTATGCATTGCAGAAGATGATTGGTATCGGTATTGGTATTGGAAAAAAATACAGCAAAAAGTATCAGTATAGTATGATTTGAAAAAGTCTGGTATTGCCCATCACTAGAGAAAATGATCTACTGGGAAAACATTAGAAGAACACAAGAAAAGCACAGAGAAGCACCACAGGAAATCTCCAAGGAAGTCACACAGGGATCAGACAAGACAAAGTGACTCTGAGAAGCAGACACACAAAGAATTTATACTCACAGGAATAATCAGACACAGTTGAGACAATCACACAGGTGGTCAGAATCAGGATAACAAGGCTAAAACAAGAAACACTGAGGGGCAGAGAACAAGATTGAACATCAGGAATATGACAAGAAAAAGAGGCATAAAAATACAAAACATGGCAAGAATTAAATAATTCGGAATTAAAGTATTCTCCTTCACATTTACATGGAAATAGTAATTCCGAATTGGGGTTTACATGGAAGACACCTTTATTAAATTCAGTTTAAAGTCTAGGGGTTGGGAATGGTTCTGATTGGACAGGGGGCAGACGTGACATATTTACGTCTACTGAAAGAAAACAGACTCCAGTTCCCACTTTTCTTTTCAGCTACAATGTGGAAGACCACATAATAAGTAAAGTTTTCGCAACTACTGTTTCTAGTTTGTACTAGAGGTAGTAGTGATGATAGGGGTGGTAACGGTAAAAGTAACATTTGAACAAAAGCAAAGGTTAGTTAATCTGATAGGTTTTCGTTGGACATTACCAATGTGCAGGATTCTTCAAAGCCCATTTCAATCCCATAGTGGTCTGCATTCGCCAAGAGCTGTCCACCTCCTCATAAAATTTGAGGAGGTGTTTTTTAAGGGGTCTGAGACGCTTTTCTTGTTGTATGCCTTTGCTTTGTTGTACTCCTGCTTCAATAGTTTCCATTTGTTTCTTAATTGGGCGGCGTCTCTGTAAGGGAAACCTCCTTCGACCAACTTAGACGCTATATCTTTAAAAAGCTCTGCATTTTTATGCTTACGTCCATCCACTCTTTTCATTATTTCCAAATCTTCTAAGGCTCTAATTAAATAAACTGTCTCGGCTCGAGTCCAATTCCTGCTTCGGGTGGCCATCCTGTTCCCGTCAGCGCAGAATATGTGCGTCAGCACGACAGGACAAGAGAACGAGCATGCACAGAACGACAAGAGTTCATTTAAAGTGGAATGAAATGTATACATGATTGAGGAATTATTCAATTCAGATTTAAAATGAGAATAAAGCAGCCACCTACTTTGGAATTAAGTTTAATTTGGAATGGTCATTTTCATTCAGAATTAGGTATGTACAAGGTTATTTTTAATCTTTTAACCCTTAACAGGCAACGTGCACCAGGAGGTACACACTCTTTAACATCCTGTAAGGGGTGTGCTGGAACTTTTGAAATGTATGTATCCCCTGAGATACATTACCAGATTAGGGGATTAGGGGTAGAAATTTGGTTAGTGTGCAATATTCAAAATTTAGTTTCAAATTGGGAGGCATGTTAATCATTACTGCAGCACCAGATATTATCATGCACAGCTATGCCCATTACAAAAGTATTCTTGCATTTTACTTAAAAAAAACAAAAACTATAAAAAAATTACTTAAAAAAAATAAAGAGGAGAGAAGAAGAGTTGTTGTTCCCTGTTCAAACATCGTGTCACAGTACAATATCCACATGGGAGGAGTTGACCTTGCTGACATGATAGTGGCCTTGTACTGCACCCCTGCAAAGTCCCACCAGTGGTACCTGTGCCTCTTTTGGCGAATGGCTGATATAGTCGACAACAATGGATGGCTGCTATATTGTCAAGATTTGCTCAACCTTTGTGTGCAAAAGCACAAAAAGCTCAAGGAATTCAGACTGGAGGTTGCAGATGCCCTTATCCACCTTGGAAAGAAGAAGGGAAGGCCTTCAAGGGAGGGGAGGAGAATGCGTACAGCCCCACCAGATGCATACAAAGGCCTACAACACCAAGACCCATGGTTGATGTCCACCATGATCAAGTGGATCACTTCCCAGCTTTCACAGACAAGGTGCAGGCTTCGCCTAGAATCACAGACAACAATGTACTGCACAAAATGTGGTGTTCGCCTGTGCATCGTCACTGGGAAAAACCCACGCAACTGCTTCCAAGCAGTTGCGTGGTAATGAAATATAGACAGGAAATGAGGGGCATTGTCCATAGAGTTGCTACCATTATGGAAAACTTGGACCCTTAAAACTTTCTCCAGTGCTCAGTTGTGTTTGCATCATTTGAGAAAATGAAATTGCTGTGTTGTTTTGTTTTTATGTCATCTTCAGTGCACAAAAAGTTCAATATGTTCATCATAAAATGTTCGGTTTTGTGTCACTTTTTATGAGATTGCTTTGTTATGAGATTACTAAGATGGACTGGTAAAAATGAATAAAATCAACTTTAAAAGTGCTATGTGTAATGTAAATGACCAAGGAACACAACAATGTATAATTTATCTTCATTGAATTGAGCGTTAATATGTTTATCACATGGGCTCTGTTTATACCTTAATAGGGCAACTTATCCTGGGAGATACAACTCATAAAATCCAAAATATTGAATACATGTATTTTAAAGGTGGAAATATTTCACTTAGGGCCCAAAGAGATGAGTTATAACATTAAATTATTTTTTGCAACTTATTTTCCACTCCTGCCTGTTTTAGGGTTAAAGAGGATTTAAGTTTTATCCTGAATTAAAGGGAAATTAAAGCTCTCATGTAAACGTAGCTACTGTTTCCTCATCTCTCCTTTATGCTTTGCAGTGTTTGATTAAAATATTGCTCTATGGAGTTTTACAGACTGCACTGGTGATGGTAAACTTCATACATGATGTTCTGATTTGTTAATCAGCTGCGTACATGTCCCTGTTCGCCCGTTCCCTTGTTCGACTTTCCCATGGACTATAACGGTATCAAGGATTAGACTTAATACATGTCAGTGTGCCCACTCATGCCTTCCAGTCGTCCTTAAATAGTCTGTTTTAGGACTGTGACAGCGCTCTCCTGTCCTGCTGTACTGTTCATTGCCTCAAAAAGCTAATCTGACTTTGAAATGCAAATCAGATCGTCTCTTGTTGTTTATATTGATGTAACAGATATGCAGGAGTGTGTAAAATGAAAATTGTTTTTACTGAAGCGCACATGCTTTTTTTTTTAAATCAGTTTACAGACATGCATCTCATAGTGTTTTTTTTTCATGTCAGAATTTTTATCTTCTTGAGTCAATCTCCCTGTTTCCTCTAAGCCACACATACACATAACTTTACCCCCTTTGACTGCTCTTACATGCAAACCCACATTTGCTGGTGCATGAAAAGGACTAAAAACTCAATATAATATTGTTCATTATTCTTCATATGCACAAAACATTTCATTGTATGAGTGAGAGAAAATGACATAGCTGATAAAATGTTTTTCAATAAGTCTGTATGTAGGGATTGAAACTGAAACCAATTCATTTTGAAAATTAATAATAACTTCCTCAAGGAACCGATATGTCAGTCTTTATTCATAACAATTCACTTATCAGTTCCTTCCACTTTGTTCTTCATGCCTTGTATGTCAAGCTCTCATCAGAGGCAGTCTGCAGAGACGGCACCACAGAAGTCCAAAGTGTAACCATGGCAGTCAGGAAAAAGAAGTAGTCAAATTGTCAATATTTAGTAAGTGGAAAGAACAGTAACTTGCAGAAGCATTCATCTATACAGCACTGCACTGAATAGTAGCAGTAATATGTTTGACATTGTTGCCACTGAAAACCAATGTAGGCAAACTTTTGTCCTCACAGAAAATCAACAGGAATTTACAAGGGAAACGTTAAAGATCACATCTATGCAGAATCAATAATGGTATTTGTATATATAAAATCTGATCAATACTTATCTCTATTTGTATGTGTGTTGGGTGTGTTTGCTCCAGATAAGCAGATTTGTGCCCATTATCAACCTTCATTCATTCACCCATTTTCTTTAAACTTGTGTTTTCTATGAAGCATCCCAGCACAACAGAGGTGAACAGAATAGAGTTTATTTTATTCAGAACAAAATCAGAGTTTTGTGTTTTTTTTAACTCCCTGCAGTGATTTTTACTTCTATCTCACAGTTTTAATCCTGAGGTTTACCAAAGTCTGCTGTTCAACACAGATACCAAAATATCCAAATTCAGGCACTGTGTGTTTCCATTTTTTGGATTAGTTTCTTATCAGTACAGTACAGATGTTTACTACAGCGCACACAGACAGAATTTGTCATTTCTGATTCATGATGTTCTCAAAAACTGGCCCAGCTCGGACACCAGAGACACAAAATCCCATTAAAGCAAGTCACTGATTGTGAACTACATTTTAAAATGTGACAACTCCTAATTTTTCTATTTCTCATTTTTAACAGCTGAACTGAAAAGGGAACAATACTTCATTAAATCAGCACTGCCCTACTGTAGTCGTCATTGTAAAGCTCCAACTGATGCCAACATCTTTCATTAAAAAAACATGGGGACATTCAGGGCCTCAAAGTTCCCTCAGTACAGAAACACAGTGCTAATCACGAACACTGAGCATGCCAAGCCCTGCTTAGGGAGCTTTCTTAAAGAATACTGAGAAAAAATCATAATTGATGAAGCTGGCTCTTAGCAAAGGCACTAAGCGCTTTAAAAGCTTTCCATGGTCTTACAATACAATTTCCAAATCAATATTTCATTAACTGGATAGAGGTGCAATGTTCCCTGTTAATAAAGAGGGTTTGGCTGGACATGGGGTTAGCGTTTAGCTTTAGTGAATTTCAGGCAGAGAGCTGGACAATTATAGTCCACCTGGCTTTCTCACACACACTCTATCTTCATTCACATACACACACACACTCGGGTGGTCCTCTCTTGATTGTTTCTGTGTTTATGGGCCGTTTTATGACCAGCGACTCTCTGATCTCCCCTGTCGCCGGGCATCAGGTGACTTTCCCCGCAGCTACAGTGAGTAACAAACGTGAGCCCATCAGACTTTGGCCCTAATTCATGTGACAGAGGAGGTGCAGCCAGCGCGCTAACAATGCTATAAATACAGAGAGGAATCCAGGGCAGAATTAGCCCGGCAGAGACACTGTAGATCACATTTAAAGAGCTGATTTGCAGGTGGGGAACAGCTGATTTATCACCACTTAGAGTATTCAGCCATGATTGGTTGGAGGGAATGCATTACTTTAGAATAACAACACGGAGGGGAGGCCTCAAATTTAAACTTGACAGTTTCCTGTCAGAAAGTTACTGCCATGGATGTGCATTTGGAGTGAAATTACATTTGGACTATCACTGGAAATCATAGGGCAGTCATACCAAAGTAGAAGCTGCAAACAAGGGGACTGAGCCACACTAAGACCAAAAAAAGCTATTAGAAGGAATCAGTTTTATTAGAAAAACAAATTAAAAGTGTACCTTTAAAAACATTTTTTAAGGCAATGAAGATGCACTAACTTTTACCAATTTATAAGTTTGTTTCAGATTTACTGATGAGGGGCAACTGATAAAAAGTTGAAGCAGATTTATCTTGGTTTGGTTTGGTTTGGTTTGAGAAAAAAAAGTCAGAATTTTCAGAGATTAAAATCAAAATTCCGAAAATAAAGTCAGAATCCTCAGAAAGAAAGTCAGAGTCAAACTTCTGAGATTTGAGTCAGATTTCTGAGAATAAATTCAGAATTTGACATATGAAAACAGTCAGGTAGAAAGTTGGAACTACGACTTCATTTTCAGAATTTTTTAACAAAAAACTTTTTACTCTAAACCTCCTGCACATGCTGGAGCTGCCTATGACTCCTCACTAACTGAGGAAAAAGAAATATAATCCTATATCTTCTTTCTTTCTCCAATTAACCTTCTGTTGTCTCGTCCTCCAAACCATTAATCTGCTTTATAGACGTGATCACAACTTGGCTGTTCAAGGTCTTTCCCTTACTCCCCTCAACTTTGTTAGAGAAAATCAATGCATCTCTATCGACAGGCTACATGCCAATGTTTTTTAAAGCACCTGTAATTAAATCTCTTTTTTAAAAAAACTACCCTTGATTCAGGCACATTGTACCATGAGTTTAGTTAGGTTTGTTTTATTTTGTACGTTTTAACCAATTTTTATTTTTTTTATGTTTTTTTTTTGTCATATTCCTAATGTTTCATTTTATTCCTTCCCTGGTCCTCTGCATGTGTTGCCTTCCTTACCCCGTTGTGTCCACCTGTGTCATTGTCTCACCTGTCTCTTGTCACTTGTCACCTGTTTGATTACCCCTGTGTGTACAAAATCTCTGTGTGTCTGTTGCTCTTTGTCAGTCCGTCCTGCATGTTACCTCCATGTTTCCTGTCTGCTCCCTAAGTGTTTCCCTGTGCCTCTCCACTAAAAATCCTCCTTGTGCTCTTCTCAGTGTTCTTTGTAATATCCCCAGTGTTTTTGGATGTTTTTCTGTAAATTCGTAGTTTGTTTTATCCTTGCTTTTTGTTCATAAATATCTGTAGTTTCTTTTTCTGCCTGTGGGTCCTCTTTATGTAAATCCTGGCACATTGGCTTACTACAGGCCTATATCAGACCTTGCATTTGCTTTAAAGATCATTGTGAAAGTAGATGCTATTCAGCTATGTGGCTTCCTTCTAAACAATAGCTTGTTTGAGGATTTTCAGTCATGATTCAGAGTTCACCACAGCACAGAGAGTGCTCCAGTTAAAGTGATAAATGATTTAGCTGCAGTCCACTATCTCTCAGCTTTGGATAGTGGACTACTCTCTGTACTTGTCTTGCTAGATCTCAGTGCAGCTTTTTCACATCATTCTATGGAGATTAGAGGAAGTATTTGGGAGTACAGGGACTGCTTTATATTGGTTCAAGTCCTACTTATCAGATCAATATTAGTTTTTACATGTGGACAATATCTCTTCTTAGCACATTGAAGTTAGCTACAGAGTTCCTCGAGGTTCTGTTCTTTCCCTTAGTGATGTCACAGGGAAACACTCCATCAGTTTTCATTGTTATGCTGATGATACTCAACTGTACAAATCAGTGAAGCTAGATGAAACAAATCAGTTGTCTAAACTAGAAAAATAACTTAGGAACATTATGATCTGGATGGCCAGAAATGTTCTCAGACAAGACTTAGGTTATTGTGCTGGGCCCCCGACACCTTAGAGAAACTTTTTCTAATGATATAACTGCCCTAGATGACATTAGCCTGGCAGATTTTTGCATAATTGTAAATACATCTGATCTAATTTTTGTCAATCATGTTGACATGATTCCATGAATCAAAAACATTTGATCATTATTGTTTTCCTAAGAGGTTTGGTTTCCTGTATTTTTAAGCATCTGTCTGAGTCATTTCAGAAGGATTTTTTACATCTCAGAGCTGCAGCTGCACACTCTCTCTTTGTCCTTCTCTCCCTCTACCGCTCTCTGTGGTTTTTAAACCACGGAACATGACAGGCAAAGCCAACATTTGTGCTCACAGTCAAATACGCAGCAATAGACTGGGTGTTAAAGACATCTCTCTTCTCCAATGAATGCTGTTTTCACACAAGTCTGACACATGTGCATGGAACTGTGTGGAATGGATGAAACAAGACATAATGAATGTATGTAATACTTTGTCTTGTGCTGGAAATTGCAAGGTAAACTTACAACTTGCCCAAGTGTGCAAAGACATATGGGGAGAACCTGTGTAGCTTTTTAAACTTGTCTTATTCCTGAAGTTGTCTTCCAATCTTGTTTTTTTAGAAATACACTTACTGAGTAGTTAAGTAGGTACACTTTTTAGGTTTAGGTTGGACCCTCCGTTGCCTCCAGAATTGCCCTAATTCTTCGTTGCATAGGTTAAACAAGGTGCTGGGAACTTTTCTCAGAGATTCTGGTCCATATTGAAATGCTAGCATCACACAACTACTGCAGATTCAACAGCTACACATCTATGATGCACGTTTTAACATCATAACCCAAAGGTGGTAAGTAGCTAATCTATTAGATGTACACTAAAGTACAGAGATTCACTGTCATTTTTAGTTTTAGGTGATTTTAGCTTTGTGACATGGCGTGTTATCCTGCTGGCAGTAGCCGTCAGAAGATGAGTCTAGCATCATACAGTTGCTGCAGGTTTGTCGGCTGCACATCCATTATGTGTATCTCCTTTTCCACCATTCCAAAGGTTCTCTACTGGACTGAGATCAAACTGGAGGCCTGGAGTACAGTGAACTCATGTGCATGTTCAAGCAACCAGTTACAGTTTTGTGGCATGGTACGCTATCCTGCTGGAATTAGCCATTAGAAGATGGGTACACTGTGGTCTAACAGGGATGGACATGATCAACAACTATACTCAGATATGCTGTGGCATTTAAACCATGCTAAGTTGGTACTAAGTTTACCTAAAGTGTGCCAAGAAAATATACCTGACACCATTACACCGTCACCACCAGCCTGAACTGTTTATTAAGGCAGGATGGATCCATGCTTTAGTTTTGTTTTCACCAAATTCTGACCATACCATCTGAATGTTGCAGCAGAAATAGAGACTCATCAGACCAGGCAACATTATTCCAATCTTTTATTGTCTAAGTTTGGTTAACTGCCTCATCAGTTTCTGTGTTTAGCTGATAGGAGTGGCACCTGTTGTGGTCTTCTGCTGCTGTTGCCTGTCTGCTTCAAGATCCAACATGTTGTGTCTTCAGTAGGTCTTCTGCATACCTTGGTTATTTGAGTTCCTATCGCTTCTCTATCACCTTGAACCACTCTAGCTATTCTCCTTTTACCTGTGGCATCAACAAGGCATTTTCAACCAGAGATATGGATATTCCTCTTTTCAAGACCATTTTCTGCAAAGCCTGCAAATGAACGTGAGTGAAAATCCCAGTTGATCAGCAGTTTAAAATACTTGGAGCAGCCCATCTGGCACTAACAAGCATGCCATGTTCAAAGTCACTTTTATCACTTTCCTGACCCATTCTGATGCTCAGTTTGAACTTCAGCAGGCCATTTTGACCATTTCTACATTTCTATATTCATCAAATCACTGCTACATGATTGAGTAGTTAGCTATTTGTGTTAATGAACAGTTGAATATTTAAATTGGCTGATGTGTGTACATGGAACAAGAATGACATAAAATCTGTTATTACTATCAAAGGTTTTAAACTGAAGGTTTGACTTTACAGACCATTTGACATCTAACGATTTGGAAGGAATTCAGGTAGATGTGAAGTAAAGAATGTCAGTTTCCATCTGAAATCTTTGTCTGAGTATATTTGTTTTCCCTGCAAAATGCACATTACTTTGAGCTTCAGATGGATTAGTGTTGGAGTGGTTATGGAGGTCTGACATCAATATAAATGCAGTGGTGCTTGTCATTCAGGGCTGTGAGCAGGACATTTGATTAACTTTTGTCCTGCTGTAATGAAATATTGGAATGCAAAAGCACAATATCAGAATTGCAGAGAGTCAATTTTTCTGCAACAGTCTTTAATAGCGCTTTTTTTCTCCTCACACGGCTGCACACGCTCCTTGCTCCGCACAGCCCTGCTCCGACAGCAGCAGCAGCAGTACGCGTGACAAATTGAAATATTGAAATTCAACTTGATGAATTGAAAGACATGCTGCACACACAGCCGACAGGGCAGGATTGTGTCAGATTGGTTTCTGTGTCTGTGGTTCCATGTGGGATGTGATCTGTCAGAGGAGTCTGCAGACATGTTCGAGGAAGTCGTGCTCTGGGTTCTGTGGATTGTGACGCTCAGGCTTTTGAGCAGCAGGAGCTGGAGCTGCTGAGGGGAGCGGAGGGTGAGGTTCAGACATGAGGCAACAGTGACACCTAGAGCTGAAATAATTTAGAAACCCTCACCACCATGCATTTTGAGTATGTTACTACAATTAAAAAAAACCTGGGATTTCTGACATTTCGGATCAAAATGTAATCCCTTGTAGTTGTTAGCATTTAACAATATTTGATCCAAACGTCATTGTTATCTATGGAGTTTTGTCATTGTGATGCTTTTATGCAGTTTTTACAAACCCCAATTCCAATAAATTTGGGATGTTATATAAAACATAAATAAAAAAAATAAGAATACAACAATTGCAAATGCTTCTCGACTTATATTCAATTTAATACACTACAAAGACATAACATATTCTCTGATTTTGATTTTGATGCCTACAACATGATCCAAAAAAGCTGGGATAGGGGTTTATTTACCACTATGTTACAATACATCACCTATCCTTTTAAAAGCACTCAGATTAGATTAGATTGTATAAAATTAGATTAGAAAGAACTTTATTGATCCCTTGGGAAAGCTCCCTCAGAAAATTAGGAATCATCATTAGTCAGCATTTGGGAACTGAGGACTTAAAATGTTGAAGCTTTGTAGGTGGAGTTCTTTGCCATTCTTGCTTGATGTACAACTTCAGTTGATCAACAGTCTGAGGTCTCCTCCTTCCTTCTCCTTCATACTTTGCACTTCATAATATTCAGTGGGAGACATGTCTGGACTGCAGGCAGGCCAGCCTAGTACCTACACTCTTTTACAACAAAGCCTCGCTGTTGTGGCAAGCGCAGAATGTGGCTTAGCATTGTTTTGCTAAAAAAGCAGGAACATCCCTCAAAAAGATGTTGCTTGGATGGCAGCATATGTTGCTTCAAAACCTGTATGTACCTTCCAGTATTAATGGTGCCATCACAAATGTGCAGGTTACCCGTGTCATGGGCACAAATACATCCCCGTACAATCACAGTTCCTGGCTTTTAAACATTGAGCAGATAACAATCTGGATGGTCTTGTTCCTCTTTAGCCCAAAGGACATGACATCCATGATTTCCAAAAGCAATTTGAACTGGGACTTGTCCGGCTATGGCACACTTTTCCACTTTCCACTCAGTCTATCTCAGACGAAGGGAAGCTGAGAAGCTTGCACTGTTTCTGAGAATGCTGATATATGTTTTATGCATGCATGGTAGAGTTTTAATTTGCACTTGTAAATGTAATGACAAACTGTGTCATCTGACAATGGTTTTCTGAAGTGTTTTCTAAGCCCAATGGTAATTTACTTTACAGAATGATATGGGTTTATAATGCAGTGCAGCCCGAAGGATCGAAGGTCACTGGCATTCAATGTCATTTTTTTCTGCCAGATCACAGATTCTCTGAACCTTTTAAAGATATTTTGGACCGGAGATGACAAAATCCCTGAGTTTGTTGCAACTGCACATTGAGAAATGTTGTTCTTAAACAGCTGGACTTTTTGCTCAGGCAGTTTTCCACAAAGTGTTGAACCTCACCCCATCATTGCTTGTGAACCACTGAGCTTTTCAGTGATTCTCCTTCTATACCCAGTTATAACACTGAGCATTCCTCATCTTTCCCAGTCTTATGTTGCCCCATGTCCCAGCTTTTTTGGAAGTTGTTGAAGGCAATTTAGTTTATATTTGAGAAAAGAAAGGGTTTTCAGTTTGAACATTAAATATCTTGTCATTGTGGTGTATACAATTGAACATAATAAAGGTAATTATTGTATTTAGTTTCTATTTACGTTTAACAAAACTTCATCAGTATTTATATATTCCAAGCTTCATGTAAGTTTGTATACAAGGTGGTCACACCTAGGCATATTTTCTGGTTGCTGCATCTCTCCAGGGATGTCATTTTGTCTCACTCAGCACCCATGGGAGCTGCAGAGTAACACTTTTTTGTGTTCAGGACAAAGTATTAATGCAATGTGGAGCAGAGATGTTTGAGGACTTAAACCCTCTGAACTTTTCTAAACTTAGAGGTAAATCAAGCAATTTTGTCTTCTTTTTGTTTTGTTTGTCTTTAAAAAGCAGCACAAACGCTCTTTTCTCAAACATATTAACAGTGAACTTTGACTGCAGCAAAATCAGTTCATGTATGTTTTTTGCTTCTCCCTGCTTTTCTACTCTCATGAAAAATAATCCCTGTCAGAGAGATGAAGAGTGCGAGCATTTCCAGACAAAAAAAGGTGAATGTGGCTTTATTGGCGGCTCTCCAGAGAGCTAACAAAGTGTTTCGTGTCTGAATTTGTTTCTCAAGGGCACAGCATCCCGTGCCTGCCAGCGGGCAGTCTACTCCGTGGTGTTTGTGCCGGAGATTTCATTTGGGAGCTAACAACATTTTGCGGCCGTCACTCTCCTCACATCACCACCGCAGAGACACAGAGAGGGTAAAAATGGAAAAGTTAAAAGGAAATGAATAAAACCCTGAGGCACTCCCCCGCGCAGCCGATTCTGATTTCTATTTGTTTCTCCACTGGGCTGACCGACACATTGACCATCAGCCAGCATTAAAAACAAATGAATGGAAGCATCATGGCCTCCTGCTCTTTTAGCTTGATGTGTGTGGGACTCTGGGTGTGTTATGCTTGTGTACAAAGTGTTTTCAATGCACAATTTCGTCCGTCATGAATAATAAAGTCCAACTATTTGAATCTTTCCTCCAGTTAATTCCCAGAGCTGTTGGCAAGTTGTCATGTTCTTGTAGCTCGATGAACTCATGCTCACACCGAGACGATACATAATTCACTTCATGTAGCCTGAGCTCTGAGCCCCGCCATGACGTCCCCACGGAGGGATTGAGGGGGAGCAGAAGAGCAGGATGGGAGCTAAGTTTCTCATTTTTGATCATGTATTTATGTGACTTCTCCTGAAAACCACAAAGGAGTAAAATAAATGTTTCACCACACCGGTGACTCATGAATTTGTCCGACACCCAATGAAGAGACCGACAAGAATAGTGTTTACACCTGATGAATTCATGATGGTGCTCCTTTAAATAGTAATGCAGAGTGTGTAGTCTAGACCTTTTCCATAAAGTCACCTGAGATAACTTTGTCGTAGTTTCACAAGCAAGGACCAATCTTTCAACTAAATCATTTTGTTGATGAATATTGAAACAGGTAATCATTCAAAATGGTGCTGGAAACAGTCCTCAGATATTGTTGAAGCCAGTTGGAGATAACTTGAGCTTAGTGATGTGGCGTGATAATCAGCTAAAAGTAACCATCAGAATATAGGTACATTGTGGTCACAAAGGGATGGACATAGTCAGCAACAATATTCAGGGAGGCTGTGGTGTTTAAGCACTGCTCAGTTGGTATTAAAGAGCCAAAAGTGTGCCAAAAAAATGATCCCCACACAATTACACCAACACCGGCGTGAACTGTTTGTTTCTGAATTTTGAGTATAAGGGGATATGGATAGTTTTGCTCTTCATGCCTTGTTTGTGTCTTTCTTTGTACATGTACTAGGGTTGTAAAGTTAAACTATGTTTTACTATATATCATAACAGCAGAATAAACAAGAGTAAAAATATTTTGTTTATTTGAAACAGAATAAATTAATTAAAAAGATATTAACAGATCAACAGTTAGTCTCATACTAAGTGGTTTAGAATTGATAGATACTGTAAGTTAATAAATGCATTCATAGAAATCAAAATTAATAACTACAAATTCACAGAAGGTACAGGTAAATTATCAGTATTAAAGTAGACCTAAAGCTGGGTGGCACGGTGATGCAGTTAGCATGAATTCCTCACAGCAAGAAGGTTATTGGTTCAAATCCTGTGTTGGTAAGGGCTCTTCTGAGTGGAGTTTGCATGTTTGCCAGGTGCATGCGTGGGTTCCCTCCAGGCACTCCAACTTGCTCCCACAGGCCAAAAACCTCCTCATTAAGTTAATTGGTGACTCCAGATTGCCCTTAGGTTTGAGTGTGAGCATGGATGGTTGTCTGTCTCTCTATGTGGCCTTGTGATTGGCCAGCGACTGGTTCAGGGTGTATAGATAATGGATGGATTTCTACTATAGAAACTTATGTTACTAGATTTTTGTTTTTTAATTTTAGATTTTGAATCTTAAAAATCCTTGTACTGTGACAAACTATGATTCCTTACTTTAACATTTTCTTAATGACAGAACCACAAGAGAAATTACAGTAAATGCACAGTTTGCCATTTTGGGTCACCAACTGGTTCATTAATTCTGAACTATGTACTAATCTTTGTTGTTAGAATCCTAATAAAATAATGAAAGGCTCCTTATCAGTTTATTTTGTTAAACATCCCAACAATTATCACATATTTTTTTATTTTTTTATTTTTTTTTATCAAAAAGGAGTATCGAGGCTCTGTTTATCTGTTCCATTATTCTTATAAAGATTAAATCATCAATATTTCACTGTTTGTTCTCTGCATTTTTGTAGTTGTGTTGTGGAGAGATTTTTTTTAATAAAGAGAGCAATAAAAGGGAAAGTTTCAGGTAGAAAGAGTAAAGATGAAGCCTTTGGCTCATTTTCGAAGTTGCAGCTGCTTTGTACCATTGGACAGAGCAGGTCTCCAACCGGAGATTGGGGGCATTTGTCTGCTGAAATTGGGGCCAGAAGATGGCATTTTATCTGGGAATACACTCAAAGATGCTTGGGGGCTGACGGAGACTTTGGAGCTGTATGGTGATAGGTGGAAGCGTGAGCCAGATCACATACAGCCACAATGGGAAAGTAAAGGCCAGTTAGGAGCAGCAGAAACCAAAAGCTACAAACACCAAGAACACGCAGACACTGTAACCTTTAGACAATAAAACAACCCCAAGGAGGACGTGTTTTCATCTCTGCTCTCTGTTTGTTCCTCTACAGATGTTTTATTTTTCCATTTAAATCCAATTTACTAGCGAAATAACAAACAATAATGAAGACCACGAGGCTGAGATGTTAAAAGAAAATCCTAATAACAAGCAGATGAGACATGAAAGAAAATTTTAATGAAACAGAGTCACATTCTGCTGGAGCTTTAGGTTCAGAAGACATTGGAATTAAAAAAAACAACAACTAGGCAATTTACATTTGTTTGCTTGTATAAATAAAGAAATAGTTTAAAAATGTGATGAATTACTGTATTTACACTTTTGAATAGTTGTCACCTGATGTTATGTGGAGGGGGCAGGGCGCGGCATGGGGGGATTAGGCACAGTGTAGATGCCATTAAGCTTCATTCAAGTTGTACTAACTACACAGACACAGATGTACGATGTTGTCGAAGGCTGTTGAATGATGAGGCTGCATCCCTGTCATGATGAAAAACACAGTCCCCTTGTGCCATCCAAGTCCATATCTCTGCATGTCCACTTTCATCTTCTACTCATCCTTAAAGTGAAGTTTTGGACTGTGAGTGCTGTACTGCTGCTGGGCTGCTCCATGTTTTTACAGGATGTTTACAACAAAGTTTAGGGAGCAGGATCACACCTCTACCATGCCTCTTCCTGTGTTCCTATGAGTTCAAACCTGACCATTTCCTTCTTTTGCTTTGTTCACATGATGCACCTTTCCGTCCCTCCCACTTGTTTCCTCCTATCCTGAGGGCCTTAGAAGGGGGTTTGTCATGCCAAGGAGTTATGAAAGATCCAAAGAAGTTTCCAAAAAATCGTTATTGGCATGATATAATGTTATACATTTCAAAATTCAAATTAATTATAACATAACTATTAAGTAATGGTCAAAAGCATCTTATTAATATAATGGTCCTTGCTAGTGAATGTGGAGAAATGTGGCCTGTGGGGACGCTACTGCACTACTTGATCAATAAAATAAGCTACTGAAAAACTATTTGAACGATGCTATTTGCTGTGACGTCACTGCCCATCACTGGTACATAGTGAAAACTTTTATAAAAACTCCTGGATTCTGGGGATCACTAACAAAATCAAATGATTTCTTCCCAGTGCCATGACCAATATTTTAAAGAAGACTCAGTTTTGTAGTCTTTAACAATTATGAGCTTCCTATTTCACCAGGTTTATGCATTGTTGTTTGTATTTGCATTGTATAGTTCTGTGTTAAATTTGTGAGTTTGTTAGTTGTTGTTTTAATACAATTTTTATTGTTGTGTTTTATGTGCTTTACATACAGTGGCCGACAAGAGCAAATAGCCTACAATGGCTCAAAGCAGCTTAATAAGACAGAAACAGCTTCAAGAACAGAAAAGATTGAAGGACAGAAATACAACCAAAGGTCAGAAAAAAACAAACACAGAAACGTGGTGCAAATGAAAAAATGTGCAACAAGAATAAAAAACAAATGCACTGATGGCAAAAGCGCTGCAAGTTGCAAAACAACAAAACAAAGCCCAAAACAATCAAAACCCAAAAATCACCTGCAAGAACAGAAATGCAGTATAACTAAGTACAACAACGGAAGTGCTCCAAGCCTGCAGAGGGCTGCAGCAATGTACAGTATATCAATACTTTAATCCCCCAAGACCAAATGTTAAAACATGTTTCTATAAACCTTACATTAGCTCAGAAAATTCAGTCCAAGTTGCAGCTGCTGCTGATTCAAATGCAGATGCAACTTGGATCAGCTCTTCTCTCGTCTGTCTCTCCCACGCTGTCTCCCTCTCACAGAGCCCCCTGCAACCCTGTAGTGTTGTTGTGCTTGTTCATGCTGTGTTTCTGCTCTTGCAGGTGTTTTCTGGGTTTGGATTGTTTTGGGCTTTGTTTTGTTTGTGACTGGCAGCCCATTTG
This sequence comes from Cetoscarus ocellatus, assembly GCA_037902135.1. Lineage (NCBI taxonomy): Eukaryota > Metazoa > Chordata > Actinopteri > Labriformes > Labridae > Cetoscarus > Cetoscarus ocellatus. Next base: position 987,170 of record JBAMNC010001828.1, read on the forward strand.
CTGTTAATTCATTTGTTTTTAATTCTTGCAGCACGTTATGTCATTTGGACCGCGTTTCTGTGTTTGTATTTCTTTCTGACCTTTGGTTGTGTTTCTGTATTTTAATCTTTTCTGTTCTTGAAGCTGTTTTTCCTTTATTGACTGAATTGAGCCATTGTAGGCCATTTGCCCTTGTCGGCCACCGTAGTTGAAGGCCCAACAAGGGACGGGCATCTAGCAGTTAGCTCAGGCCATAAATGCTGTGGTGTTCGTGAACATTCTCTTGCTTCATACAATAAACTGTAAATAAATCAAATTAAATTAAATTTCATCAGAATTTTTTGAGAAATAATCGCGCTCAAAGACGGATGGACAAACAAATGCTAGCAAAAATATGTTTCATCTTTGTCAGAGGTAATTATTCAAATCCAGCCCCTGCCATCCGTGGGCCACTTCTGCCCCATAAACCTCTGCCTAGCTACGTCGTAAAGGGCTGCACCAAATAGACCCTGCAGACTGGCCACCAGTTTTACTTTTTTTTTTCATTTTACCTATCATTTAGGAACTTTTCATAGTCAAAAGAAATCTGGAAAAAAGTAGCCATGCTGTTGTCCTCTTTTTACGGGATGGGCAGTGGAACTGGCCACACATCTGGGGTACCTGCTAAAACTATGCCAGGGGCACCAGTTTTCTAAAGGCCGGCTCTGGCTCATATGCCTCTTTTTAAAAAAAGTTGGTCAAACATTATCAGAACTTTACATCCTCTCATTTTTTTTTGTAAAGTTTCACAGTCTCCCATGAAATCTTATTCTCAGCACAGGAACTTGTCCCTCCTTTTGATCGCCTGTTAGCCTTCCAGTGACTTCAGTCTCTTGCAGCTTAGCGTTTCCTGTTCCTTTTTTTTTAAGTCACTGAGGCAGCTCAGAGGATGACTGCAGGCCACTCACAGAGCTCAGAGCTGTGGTCCAAGTGAAGGGATGAAGAACAGTGAAGCTGACAGCTTTGTACTTTGGGGAGGAGTTGTGTTGACTGCTGTCACACTAACACAACAACCAGAGCCCTCGTGGTGAGGCACTGACAGCGTGACAGACATGCACTAAAGGCTCTATTGCAGTGTGGCTGTGTGGCACAGCAACACAGAGGTGCACTGGGATGTTTTCCCTCTCTGCTCTGCCCAGGAGCCGATCTGGAGACTCGTTGGGTGTTGAAGTAATGGTGGAGGTGTTGAGTGCAGCTTGAGGTCAGTTTTTACAGTAGTTAGAAACTATTAATCAAGCTGCCAAAAAGTAAAACGTGGGAATTATGTAAGACAAAATCCTTACAGTAATTTTTGCAGCACTTCTACTGTTACTCTCTTTGAAACAACACACACTGAAATTTTTTTGACATTTTAAGTCTTGAAGCTGCTTTTCCTTCAATCTTGTCTCTACTTTCTTCTCAATTGTGATGCTTGGTTTGAACTTCGGCAGGTTGTCCCAACTATATCTACATGATTGAATACAATGAGTTGCTGCCATGCAAATGGCTGATTAGCTATTTGCAATAATAATTAGCTGTACATGTGTTCCAGATGAAGTGGCTAGTGAATGTAAAACTCTGTAATTTTACATTCAAACTTTGTAGGATGTTTCTTTATCAAATATTAGTAAAAATGAGCACAATAAGGTCTTTTTAAACCCTTATTTGTTTATTTACAAATGTCAAGTGACACAAAGACATACAGTGAAAGGTACATGTTAAATATTCTATCAGAGGATCTACAGGCTGTGTTGAATGGTCCTGTTCTTGAGGCTCTGGACGTACTCCCTGGCCTGGTCAAAGCTCGTCCTCTCCTCTGTTTTAGGCGGCGAGCCCTCCACCAGTTTCACAAAGTAATTACTGTAAACTTTGTCCATGATGCCAAACCTGCCGCGGCCGTGGTAACGGATCCTCTTCAGGTACTTCCCTTTGCCGGAGTAAGACTCAGCTGGAAGAGAAGAGGGGAAGAGTGATTAAAGAGGAGTGAGATAAAGTTAGAGAGAGATAAGGTGAAGCTAAACTCATTTAATTTGTTGAGGAGCTTGTTAATGGAAACTGGTCTTAAACACAAAGATTGTGGAGAGTTTAAGCTTATCTTTAATAATGCCTGAAACTTTAAATACATTTCTCACTCTGCACAGAGTGAGCCTTAACTTAGAACTTATTTAAAGCTTTTAAAATAATCATGCTCTACACTTCAGACATTTTCTTACTCCCAATATGTGATAACCAGCACCCCTGAAGGTCCATTAACTGTAAAGTACCTAGAACTTTCATTCAGATGCTTGTTAAAGTCAGCTTAACTTGATTTATAATACATTTATTTAACTTGCTAGTAGTTGGTAAAAAGAACACTAATATGTCATAATATCCATAAATTACTGCTGCTGTGTGGTTTTATCTCCCATCCTTTTACACTAATCCTACCTGTCATATGTATACTTCAGCTTGCATCTTGGCCACATAAATTCTGAAGGATGTGTATAACAGCAAATGTTTGCTATAAACCCAACTTAATAAAATCATTACTTCGACGCTATGATGCTCTGGAATTTCACATGAGGACATTTTGAAACTTCTTTGGGTATCTTACTGTAGGGTTTTGGTTCTCTGAGTTTGTGTTGAAATTTGTTTATATGGCTTTGCATTAATGTCAAAGCACTTAACTGCCTACTGAGCAATGTCCTTACGCCAGCATCCTTATCACTGAAGCATACAGCATTTCATAAACCCAAAATGAAACTCGTCTAAGTCCATAGTGCAGACCATGTACTCACACAACTGCTGACATAATGATTTATCTGGTTAAAAAACACTTTGAAATTACTGGCTAAGCACAATGAGAAGAAGTTAACATAACGCAAAACGCGGCGTCTTATATCTTCAAATATTGTAACAGAAAATGGCAGTAGTGTCTGTAGGAGTGCGCCTTCTCTCAACTGTATGCCAATTACATGCAAATCACCCACACCTTACCCTCCCCTCCTTGCCAAAAGGGTGACAGCGAGTTAAAGCTGAAAACCAGAACACTTCAAAAATCCTGACACCATAAAGAAAAAAAAGTGACATCAAAAAGAGACAGACGCAATAGAAGAACGTAGAGTCTTGAAATGAAAAACGCATCATAATTCATAAAACATCAAAACTAAACAAAATAGATTGTAAGTTTTGAATGACTTTTAGTTTTCTGTGTAATTTCTTTTAGAGCCAAATTTTTGTTTCAGTACTAATATAAATGTTTGAGATATGATGTCTCAATGCCAGTGTTTCTTTATCAGCTGGTTACTTCCAAGACAAATTATATTTTCAACGCAAACACTCGCTGTCCTCTTTTGGCCCCCTATTTGTAAACCTTTGTTTTTAAAAGTGCTATGTAAATAAATGTATTACTGAATATTTTTTAATTTTTAGGTTAAGATGTTTACAACATTTCTACATTAAATAAAGAACATACAACACTAAAAATATGAAAAAGATAGGCTTGTGGCTTAATGACAGAACACTGGCTTGTGTTCTGATCTTTACTTCTCAGCAGGAGTGCCCTCCTGTTACATCATATTAACTGTGACTGACAGAAAGATTGTCCTCTCACCTTCTGGATATGTTTTTAAAAGCCTCTGCCCTCCTTAACCATTTTCTATGGGCCCTGCCACACCACTGAGGACCACTGCTGTATAGTATAGAGTAAACTGTCTATCTGGTATGTCAGGTTACTCATTTAAAACTCTCTACTTGTCTTTAAACTGTGTTATATTGCTGCAGGGCCTTCTGTGATGTCACTGATGTGTAGTTGTTTGTTCCCTTACCCACATACAGGTTGGACTTGTACTCTACATTATGAGTTTTGACCGCCATCTCCTGAGCTTCAAGAAGGACCTGCACAAGAAAACAAGAGCTGTGACATCCATACTGAAGCTCTTAGTGCAAAATACAGTATAACGGATAATAAAAAAACAAAATGATGTTATAACAAATAGCTCCATGAATAATACATGTGGAGGATGAATACAAAACTAAAATTGTTTATATTTGGGACTGCAGTGTCAGATTTTCTTTAGATACAAACAAACTTGCCAACGGTTAGTAAAGATAAATATGCAGCCTCAAACCTCTTTCATGATCTTGGCCCCTTTCTTGTCATTGAACTCCAGCTGTGCAATGGCCTGATCAATACTCTTGCCTCTGATCTGTGAAGGAGAATAAACAGTAGGATGAATCAATAACAGAGTTTAGTCCTTCAAAGTAGAAGACAAAAAAGAAGCACTGCCCTTTGAGGGCAGACACTAAGTTGACATCTACATCAGTGGCCGTATAAACAACAAACAGAAGTACCGGAATTTCTCTATTATAACACGTACTCGATTATAACACACACCCCATATTTTCATGACTTTTGCCTGAAAAACACTGTACTCAAATATACCACGCAACCAAACTTTGCCCAAACCTTACTCTCACACAACTCAAAATGACCTTTTATTCAAAGTTTTAATCAATGAAATTTCAGTATTTTCACAACAATTACACGATTTTCTCTCTCAAACGGATGTGGAAACACCTTTTGCTTCACGCATGCGCAATTACTCCATTTCTGCCTGAGCATGCTCAGTCGTACTGTACCAACCAATCAGAGAGCAGCTATCAACATGCCCTTGCTCACAAGATGGCAGTGCCCTGTGTTTGCCGGTGAGTGGTAACGCTTGAGAATTAAACAATGATTACACAAAGTTAAACTAATTAAGACCCCACGGAATTGATTAGAACAGTTTAACAGTCAGTTTAATAAGAATTACGCAGCTTTGGCAGGAATGTTTTGCAGAGAAAGAGAATATTACTGCTTTTTGTATCAGATGTGTTGCAATCGCGATGAGTGACTAAATATTTTAAGAATTTCTCTTGTACTCGTGTATAATATGCACCTGAAAAATTAGAGCTGATTTAAAAGCAAAAAAGTGTGTGTTAAAATCCAGAGATTACGGTAAAACAGTTTTATTCAATAGATAATATCAAAACATATAAACACTTCACGTTTGTAAAGCTGCAAAAGAGCTTTGACAAATCATCAAGAGAAGAAAATATCCAGTCTACAAATAAGTGTTCTACATAAGACAACGGACAGATTTAGGTAAATGATACTTTTAAAACCTTCTCATAAAATGAATTCTATAATAGTATGGTGTAGTCTATAATAGAAAATTAAGTCTGATGAAGGATCAGACAATGTTTAACAAGGCCCCGTCCAGCAGGAAGGAAGTGTGAATGACCATGTCAGTGAATTAGCCAGGCAGGCTGGTAATATCAGGGTTGTGTGTGTGAAAAGGGCTAGATTGCAGGCAGTCAGGGAAGAAAGAAAAGTTTCCCATTTGGGTTTCATAAAAAAAGAAAGATCAAAATGACTGCACCTTGTCATGAGTCATGTGACTGACATTACCCATTCTTCAGTGTGACTACTGTGCAGGTCCACATTGCAGTCGCCATGTTAAAACAGTACATTGTTCAGACCAAGTACAACTGTTATACATGTTCTTTCACCTCCATCAACAAGTAACTCTTTTTAATGATTCCTAGTGTGAGTGGAGCAAGATAACTAACAAAAGAACTCCTCCTAATCAGCACCAAATCTACACTATAAAGAGCTGACAGCTTCTCCCCCCCCATCGACAGCTCCTCGGTCTCCCCCTCCCCTCAGGTTAAGAGTCTGGGTGTCATCCTTGTCAGCACACTGTCCTTCCAGTCTCACATAAATAACATCACTTGGTCTGCCTACTTTCACCTCCATAACATCAACTGTCTCCGCTCTCCCTCACCCCCACAGCCTCCTTTCTTTTTTTCACAGCCTCGTCACCTCCCATATTGACTACTGCAACTCTCTCCTCTTCGGCCTCCCCCAAAAGTCCCTCCATAAACTCCTACTTGTCCAGAACTCAGCTGGCTGCATCATCAGCAAGACCCCTTCACACCATCACATCACCCCCATCCTACAGCACCAGCACTGGCTCCCGGTCAAGCATAGAATAAAATTCAAACTGCTCCTGTCCTGTACACCTTTAAGGCCATCCACAACCTCGCCCCTCCATATCTGTTTGACCGTCTCCACGTCGCCACTCCAGCCCGCCCGCTCAGATCCTCCTCCATCCACTTCACTGTGCCCTTTGCTCGCCTCAGCGCCATGGGGAGCAGGACCTTCGGACGCTCTGCTCCCCAGCTCTGGAACTCTTTACCACTGGACCTCCATCTCTTGAACTCTTTGCCCCTCTTCAAATCCAGACTCAAACGCCCCTGTTCAGGACTGCATACCCCATTTAACTACAGCCTGCACGTCTGCATGTCTACGTCTGTTTTTATCTGTTGCTTCAGCTGATTTTATCGTTCTACTGTTGATTTTGTTGTTGTTTTGACCTTGTGAACTTGTACAGTGTCCTGAAAGTTGCTTTTAAATAAAATGCAATTATTGTTATTATTATTATTATTATTATTTTTTTTTATTATTAAAAGAGAATAAAGTCACAATTTCATGCCATTTAGCTGCTTAAGGTTAGAACACTGAAAACTCAGTCTCACCATTTTAGCCAGATACCACAGCTTGTCTTTGCTGTACTTTATCTGCCTCCTGCTGTGGTGGACCTCCTGAAGAAGAAAAACATCCAACTGGTGAGACATTTACAGAAGCAAAAACTAAGACTATACTTAATTTAAATGTATCCAGCAGTCACCTGCTCAGTGTTAGAAACAGTATGTATATAGTTATGTATTGTATGTTCTTTCAGGTTTAAAATGATGATTTAATATTCAGAAGCATATACATTCAATAATAGCATGTATTGCAGGTCTTGAAATCAGCGAGTATTCATGTTAAACTATCATGATCACAATATCTATTAAATTAATCCCGACTATGACTTTTGTCATAATTGAGCACCCCTTCTGTAGAGATCTGCAGAAATTACCATATCTGCTGATAATGATGATCAACTTTTTAGGCCACGACCTTCTGATACCAATATTGTATCATTACATTGAAACAGCTTGACCTGACAATGAAATTCTCTGTCCAACTGTTTCAATGTCTGATTGTGTGCATATGAAAAAGCTGCTGCTGTAACCTAGGCTATTTACTTGAGTTTTTTGTCTAAGGTAGATGTACAGCAGGATAACTTCATGCAGTCCAATGAACACAGCCAACATGCTTGAAAGTTGCACAACTAGTTAAGGCATTGTGTTTTTAATGTGTAATGCACACAATGGGACACTAATGGGTGACAGCTAAAGTAAATTAACTTTTAAACACAGTGGTACCCAATACAAACTGAGACATTCTGTGATCTCTTCAGTATCAAACTTACTGCAGGTCTGCGGGGTTCATCAGGTCGCTGAGGTGGAAACACCTTCAGGTTCCGCCTCTCCCAGTCCTTTGAGTTCAGTGAGGCACTTGTGTGAAGACATGAGAGCTGCTGAGGACCTCCACCCAAAACCTGTAACCTTTAGGGAAGAGTGAAACATTTAATAAAATCTCAAATTATAAGTATACAGCTCCAGCACCCATTTAAACTTACGTGCACACCATAAACAGATCCTAAACTGAAAGTATTTGAGGAAAAAAATGACTTGTTTTCAGTGCCTCGTACTAAAAAAAATGAGCACCAAAGAAATTATGTTTTTGTCTGTTTGTTAGTTTGTTTGTTAACAGGATGACTCGACTTTAGTTGCTTCATCTTATGTACCCATTTATCCGACTAATGACCAGCACAAATGTTCAAAATTTATAAATACATGCATTCATTATTTGTTTTTGGTCAACTGTTAAATATTCTGTTTTAGCACATTACAAAAGTTAATTATACACTTCACAAATCAAAGGTAAAATTTGAAAAAAAAAAAAAAAAAAAAAAAAATACAGGATAACTCAAAAAGTAACAAACAGATTTTGATAACGTTTTCAGGAAATCATAGTCATGGCCCCAGCATGAGGTGATTAGATATTATTGTTTCTCCAAATCAGGATGCAGATCCAAGAATTTTTAAAAAATATTTCTTAACATGGACGGCACAGTGGTGCAGAGGGTAGTGCATGTGCCTCACAGCAAGAAGGTTGGTGGTTAGTTGAAAAATATAAATCCCGGAACAAATCTTACACTAACCTGAATATATTAGACATGAACTGTGTGTAAAAAAAAAATGGCTCCAGCAGTTCATGACCATTTGTCCTTCTGTAGAGACTTATAGAGAAAATAAGCTGTTATAGGGGCTTACCTTTGATGTAACACTCCAGATATACTCCTTATAAAAGATGCACCTGAAAACAAATACGAAGAGTTCAAATATCGCCCATAAAAGAAATTTCTTTGAAACAAACAACGCATTTCTTTCTACGCTCTCTTACCACGTCCTGTCATTGCAGCCGCCATGTTGGAATTTCGCGACACCCGTGTTCACTTTTCGGCACTAGTGTCTACATCTTTGAAAGCGATATGATATATTATAACATTCAAGGTTCATTTTAATGCTTAGAGCTGTGACTTTTTAGAATATTATCAGCTAGTTTGTCTCAACATTTATCCGATAAGGATTAAAGCTGCACGCATGTTGCAGAAAGCGTTTCTGGTGTAGTTTGACCCAACCAGGATCCCGTACTCCGCAAGGGTAAGATGTACGACACCATGCTTGCCGTACGGCTGTAAATGTAGTTGCTACGACAGTGAAGAAGCCATGTGAGAATTTTGTTTAAGCTTTATCAGACTTTATTTGGGATTTATAGATATTTCATTGAAAAGAGGAGTCATGCACGAACGGTCGCTCCCCGCCTCTCCTAACTGGTACTGCTCGCACTGCTGTGACGTCAGCAGAAAGGGTTTATTTGGTGTGGGAGCCAAAAGCATCATCTATCTGATAGATGTGTCTGCGTCCACTTGCAGGGTCTCAGGTGAGTGTGCTGACACATCAGGACCTTTCCTACACTCACGGGTCACTCTGGTGTTCATCCTTTTGATTGTAAGACTGAAAAGGAGTTGAAATATCAGTGAAACAGTCAAGAAGGTCAGATCAGCAGGTGTGCTGATTTCAGCTGATGACTTGAATCTCTTAGTATTTCTCCAGTCTGTTTGTCATATGTTTTAATCTATGTTTAATGGTTTCTCGAGAAGCACAGTAGCATGCTTTGCCACCTCGTGTTATATTGGCTTTTTTCCACAAGCAAATCAAAGACACATTGCTATGAAAGAGGGTTAGAACCACTGATGAAGAACAGAGGCTGAATTTTCTGTCTGAGAAAAAATTCTGAATTCTGATTTTTCTCAGAATTCATAAAAGAGACGTTCACAGAAACAATAAACTATATATGTATTTCTTTTGTAAATACTGGTATTTTTAATGGTGCCAGAACTACGTAGGTAATACCGTGAATTTTCAAAGTTGAAGACTGAACATGGGAATTAATGAGAATTTAAGGGAATAAACCTGAAATTTACAAAATTAAAGACTGGGCCTTAACAGGGGCTTTAGATATAATTGAAACAAATATATATTTCACAATACTCAGGATCAAAACAACCAGATTTCATGCAAGTATACTTAGATATATCTATGCTATTCCTCAATCACATTCTCATAGCCCAATGCATACTGCAGGGGTATTGAGGCCACGCCCCCTACATGCACTGTTCTTTACTCCATCACATGCACAGATGTTTCATGAACCCTGTACAATTGAACACATCCATTTTAGCTCCCGGACTACATAAAGTAAAGCTGAAAATTGTTTGTTTAATAATGTTATTAAAACTTTGAAGTTGTACTTACAAATAGACCTGTTCATGTATATTTTTTAATTGCATTATTTCCCATGGATGTCTGCCTATGATAACACAAAATGCTTATATTTATGTTTGGATATGATACAGTTCATGTAAATTACCCCCAATTTCTAGTTAATTCCCATGGAAAGTTTCCAGTTTGGAATATTTCCAAAATTCCACTGCTTAGTTTCCCATGGGAAGTTTCTGGAAAGTTTAACTTTTTACTGGCAATACTCAAAATTTCTATTGTATTTGTATGAAACAAATCAGTTTTAAGTTTTGAATAGTTTTTTTTTGGTTTTTGTAATGTTTTGGGTGTGACTGCACAAGAAGAAATTGCACTTGAAGACTTCAAAGTGATTCTCAATGCAAAATATCACAAATGCAATGGGGGTGTCCAAAAACTTTTTTACATTAGTGCAAATATACTGTTGATGAAGTGGTACTGCCAAAAAGCACAATATAGGCTATTCTGATGACTCCAGAACTTTGTAACTTCAGTCTTGTTAATGGCACAAATAAAAAGGTAATCTTTTTAAAAAGTAATTGTCAAAAATGTGCTTCGTAGGGTTCAGTTGACATTAAATGTTCCTATTGATGAAGCCATTATACTATTAGATATATTACAGTTCTTAATTTGATCATCGTGGCACTTAGCAATAACAATAAATAAAATTAGTTCTGAATAATACGTTTTTAATAGAGCTTGTAAGTATGTTAGGATTAGTTTTGTTCGAGCAACAGTGTGTCAAAATTTGTGAAAATTCCAGTTATATTTTCAACAGCCCTGTAACAAGCCTCTATTATAATCTGTGAGTCACACATTAAATCATACAAAATAGAACAAGTCTCAAGAATATGTTTGTTATGGTACTGAAAAATGTATGTACTGTAGTTAAATTGTGTTTTATTTGCCATCAGTTGACTTTTTAAATACTTTAGAAATTCTTGAAGCTTAAACCCAAGCTCTTAGAATGTTTAAAAGCATTTAAAATAGCATTTCATTTTCTAAACCAGTTAACACATTAGCTTTTTTACTCTGTTTGAATGAATGATCTGTTGTCTTTTTCATTTATGCTTTAGGATGAGATGTTCAAATTCATATTCTGTGTTTTTTAGGTGAGCTTGTGGGCCATAAAGACTTGGTGACGGGCTTTTCTTTCTGTCAGCACGCTGGGCAAAGTCACATCTGTGTCAGCTCCTCCAGTGATGGGAGTGTTCGCCTCTGGGACTCAGACACCAAAGTGCTCTTAAGAGAGGATGCAGTTCATCAGGTGGGTGTTAAATCACTGCTAGGTTGAATTTTATAGCATGCTGGTGCCCTCTGCAGGCTGAGGTTGGTGCTGCCCTATCAGCTGAAGAACTAAGGAGACAGCTTTGGGATTTTTGGAGCTGAAGCAGGTTTTTTTAAGTGAGGATGCCGAATACGCACATCTCCGGCACTGACGCACTTCTTTCATGTCTTTACCATCATGCTGCCGACCTGGTGCAGCGAGAAAATTTATCGTCCAGGCTGGACAGGATTTAGAGACCATTTTCTCCTGAGTAGGACAACAAACAGCACAGATTTCTACAGAGCAATAATTCAGGGAGTCCCTCCAGGGCGTTTTTAAAACATCTGTCAAGGTCAGAGAGAGCAGGGCTTGTTTATTTTCCATTATTTGCTTCAAATGGTACCTTCAGGGGGTAATTTTTATGTGCTTTGATCTGGAGAATAAAAGCAGCACACTACAGGATGGTAAGATGTCGATCTTTGACAACAGATTCAGGCCTTCAAGAGATCTGAATCTCTAGCATTTTTAAGGTCTACATGACAATGCTGTCAAAAGAAAGGCATTTTAATTGTTTTAAGAGAGTGCTTTGGAGTGTGACTTTGTGAATCCCATTCCAAAGAGCACCTCAAGCAAACTCCTTTATGAGTCCAGGAAGCCCTCCTTTCCTTTGTCTTTTGAGACCTGAATTTTTGGCGATAAATTATTTAGATACAGGACACCAATAGATTATATTATTTTTATAATGCTTAAATAAAAAAGATATACTAATCTAATATGCTTCCAGTATAAAAGTAACCCCAAACTTATTTCCGTAGACATTAGAAAAGATTAACAGTATCATTTATTAAAGGGTTGGTAGTTATTTTAGATACACAAATAAATGTGCAAGAATACTTAAAGTTGTGTTTTTCACTTCCAAAATATGCCAGAGTAAGGGTTGACTGATTTGTATGATTTTATTCTCACACACAGAACTCCGTCACCGCACTGCACTGGTCTCCGGTGGATAAAAACCTGGTTGTGTCAGGTGATGAGAAAGGCATCGTGGTCTGTCACTGGTTCAACACAGGAGACACCACCAGCTTCTTTCCAGAGCCCAGGACCATTTTCTGCCTCAGCTGCTCCCCACACACTTGGAGTACTGTGGCTGTGGGGTAAGAAGAACTTGAGTTTCATGTTGGTGGAAGGTTACTTCTTATTTTTTTGTATTTCTACTTGAATAGCGATCTGCGGATTTAAAAATGTGGTTCAAAGTCTCTTGACGTCTGAAACGTCTTTTATTTTAAGATTATGAGATATTATATTAGATCTCAAGGGTTCTTATAACTGGCATTAACTCTGAGTTAATATAACATAACTTTGCTGATCTTTTTAAACTTACTTTGACATCCTTAAAGCTGCCCTTATCCTTTGAATTAAAGCTTTTACTTGTCAAATCTCTTCATACTTGGTAGTGGAAAAAATCCATTTCTTCTCTAGAGACCTGCATATAATGATAACCATTATATCTGTGAGAATTTAACTTCTTAAGGGTGTGCCTGGTGAACAATTATGCATGTTAAGATGAACTACTAAAGAAAATATCCATAGTTAACAGAAATAGATTTTCAGAGTATAAAGCAGCTAGTATAAAGATGAATCTTGCTTTGAGGTGGTTGTGATGTTTCAATCTTTATGTCTTCAAGGTACAAAGATGGCATGATTGTGCTGATCGATGTGAGTAAGAAGGGTGAGGTGATGCACCGTCTCCGCGGACACGATGATGAGATCCACTCTCTGGCGTGGTCGTCGGTAGCCGGCGAGGACACCCTCTATTGTAGACCTGAAGACGGTGAAGGCAGCATGGGAGCTTCTACAGGAGACGAGAGGGGGTGTTATCTTGCTTCAGGGAGCAAAGACCAGACTGTGCGGATCTGGAGCTCCGCAAAAGGAAAAGGTGAGCGAGTTGGATTAAGTTTGACAATCATTCATTTTTAGGCAGGTTTTTGGATTAAAGCCGCAAATAACTGGGGTTGAAACTTAAACCTTTTTCCTCTTTATAGCTACTTTTGTTAGTAAAAACAAAAGTCTACAGGGCATACATTACTCCTTAAAGGGATACGCCAATATTTTCTGTGTTTTCATGTCTTGCCTCACTAAATTTTCAGGCAATTTGAATTTAAGAATGGCTCGCAAACAAATAGCTCACTCACAACTGCGAATTGGTTCTCATCATTCACTTAAAAAAGCTGTTGAAAAGACTCGACTCGTTCGCGAACGTCACATCTGTAGCGCAAACCACCGCGGAAGCAGGTCAACAGAACAAAGCCTCTGTTTACGAGTAGAAGAAGATAATAGGATGATAGTAGAAGATGACGTAACATCACGTGGTCAAAAAAATTATCTGATGACTGTAGGCAGAGGCAGCCTAGCAATACCCATTGACTCCCAGTGTTTGAGCTAAGCTAACTAGCAATAAGTGAGCTTTGGCCATCTCTTCCTTGTTACTGGATGCACAGACAAAAGAATGGTGTCTAACTGTTTGTTGTGGACGCAAGAGTGAGGCAAGACATGAAAAGCAAAAAAAAAGTTGGGGTATCGCTTTAAGTAGATCTAATGACGCTCATTGTGAACATGGAATATTTGTCTTTGTAAAAATGCATTTGGCATTAGCTTCTTAAAAAGTTCAAAATTACAGATTTTCTGGCTGTTCTTCAAACTCACATTTGAATTACTACTGTCCACATCCATAGCCTCACTTTAATTGTCCTGTCATTGAAGGAAAATACCAAAGACAAGAAGTCCTATGAAATACTAAGCAGGATTATCTTGTTTAATCCCCTTTTCATCCTCTTACTTTTTTACCCCTGTAGGTGTCATGACTCTGAAGCTGCCGTTCATAAAGAAAAGAGGCTCAGCAGTTGATCCCGGGGTCAAAGAGAGACTGTGGCTCCATGTCCACTGGCCAAAGGGGCGACAGACACAGCTGGTGTCAAGCTGCTTCAGGTAAAGGCTTTGTTTTATCAGTCAGGGTTAAATAAGAGGCCTGATGGCAAGGAAGAGCTCAGTTGGTTGAGGTATTAGCACTGATGTAGCAATGCCAGTTGATCTTGGTGGCTTGAATATCTGAGTCGCAAATTAGACATGTCACTCAGAACATTCTCTTAAGCTGGAATTTCTACTCTGGTCGAACCAATCAGAGGTGCTGATAGTTTACCAGCTTGTAACTGGAACATGTTTCCAGCCTAAAAATCCAAGCTTCAATGTAAGCACACCAATGGACACAGACGTGTCTCAAGTTGTCTTAGGGTGCACTCACACTGGGTATTTTGTCCTGTGCTTAAGTGCGATTCCCCCTTAAAGTGTGGAGTGTTTGCCTAATGAGAGTGTGCCATACTGGACTTGAGCGCGGTTCACTTCTCTGGCCCCAGCAAGCATAGAGGAAGTGGGTTTCTACACAGCACGCTATTTGTCTTGGATGAGGAGTAAGCCAGCTGCTATACACATAATTGACACACAACCCAGTCTTTGTTAATTTTCCATCAACAATGTAATGTTTTGTTGTCACGTTGCGGATGGCCAAGTTATGCTGAGAGCCCCCTCTGTTGGATCAAACGGTTCACTGCTCCAGGCGCCCTCATGTACTGCCTACAGTTCGAATACAAATTTTCACCCCCACGTTTGAGCAAAGAATTCTCTATGGAGTTTAAAGTGACAACCTTAGTGGAGGCACGTTATTGATCTTGAGCTATGTTTAGAAAAGTATGTGCAAGCTCAGCTCAGCTTACCTGGCTTTGTGCGTGTTTCTCCAGTGGTGAGTTGGTGATGTGGGATTTGACTCGAGCAGGGAAACAGAGGTGGACTCTGTTTGGGACGTCTTCAGAGGGTCAGAATCATAACAGGATTGTCTTCAACTTGAGCTCAGTCTGCCTGCAGGACGACAGACAGCTGCTCATCAGCACCTCCATGGACAGAGAGGTGAGAATACGTTCTGTGGTTTGATGATTTGTGAGTTTTTTTTGTATATCTAGGTTTCATTTATTGATTATCATACTGTCATGGAATCATCAGGAGCAAGTTTTCATAACCTTTCATTATCCAGATTAAATGTTGGGACATGACCTCTCTGGACTGCCTCTGGACTCTGCCCACCCTTGGTGGATTTGTCTACACCCTCACCTTCTCTCCTGTGGGCTCAGGGTGTCTAGCGTTAGGTGTTGGAGACAACATGATCCGAGTGTGGAACACGCTGACCAGCCAGAACCAGTACGACACCCGCACCTTCTGGCAAGGCATTAAGTCCAAAGTCACAGCGGTAAGAGGTTTTGGTTAAATCTAATCTACTGTAAATCTGGAGTATAAGTTTCACTGGTACTGGTACATAAGCTGGAGAAATTTATTTTAAAGTCTCCCAGAGAGAAAATGGATTTTAGCTTTTTGTCTCCATCATGATTTATTGTGTTTAGTTAAGTTCATGAGGGGCAATTTCTGCACAACTGTGATGCTGTTTTAGTACCATCTGCTGTAAACACACAGCCTGGGAGACAGCCTGACACTTCCCACTTCTTCATTGTGAAATAAGGAGTCTTTTCCAGCAAATCAGCACTGCACACCTATTGTTTACTTCACATTATACCAGGGTTTTATTAAATACAGGTTTTTGTCTCGATGAAGAGCTAGTGCTGGTATAATGTGCCAGCTATGTCTGTGTTTCCTGCTTATTTTGAATAGCAAAGCTGCCTGCCACTTAATTATCAAACTTTCAAACATGTCAAACATTTGTGTTTACTGTGTGATTATAGTAACTGCACTTGTGGTTACAGTATTACATATCACAAGATTTCCTACTGGTGTAATGGTCTCATCAGTATATAAGTTGCAGAAAGTTTCGGGATAGATAAAGGCATTAAAATGTGGATTATTTAGCTGATTTTAGTGTAGTTTTTGTGCTCTCTGGGTTTGTCTTGGGAGGAATTTTTTGATAAAATCATTTGCTAGTCATTGAAACAATAAAGAACATTTTTACCAGCTGTTCTCTGCTGTAAAGTTCTGTAAGGGAATTATTTAACTTGAAGTAGTTCAGGCTGTGATTTATTTAACTAAACCTTAATTTTTTAGTACATGCTCTTAAATATTCTGCAATTTATGAAGTATTTTAAATGTGAATGGAAGAGTTTACACTGCCTCACTTTTTGGTCTTAATTTGTGAACAGGGCTTTTAAAATTTTTAGTAGCATTATTACTCATTTCAAAACTGTAGCGTTTGTTTCACACTGCATACATTTCACTTGTGTGATGGCAGCAGTGCGTGTATTATCATTTCAGCAAGTATGCTATCAAGTCAGAGCTTTCAGACTGCCTGCATGAGCTCCACCTCTCTCGCACCAAAATCTGATGAAAAGGATGCTTGACTATTTTTCCAAGCCAAGTCAGGTGAATGTCCAGGCCAACACAGACAGAGAAATTAAAAATTTAGAGATATATTTACATTTATTTAGGAGATGTGTATGTCCACAGCATTAGATTATGCCATAGACAAGACAGAAGCAGTTTAGTTACACTCCCCATTTGTGCCTTTCAGAGTTAAAGTTGGAGAAGCTCCCCTTGTTTGTACAGACCTCTTTTATTCTGAAGTTTTCAGTGAATCAGGTTGTTGTTGTGGGGATTGTTTGTGATTCTTCCTAAACTTTCTATTGAAGCTCTTTTGTTGAGGTGAGATGTGTTGAAAGGCTGCAGTGAGACACAGTCACAATGCGGTGTCATGTGCCTGATATGAAAGCAAAGGTGTCTTGAGCTGGAGCACATCTGCACATCAGCCTCAAGTATATCATCAAAGAATCAGTTAAGAGGATAAATTGTTTTACCTTTTCCTCTCCCTCTCTCTCTCTCTCTGTAGCTGGCTTGGCACCCTAAAAAAGAAGGATGGCTCTCCTTTGGAACAGATGACGGAAAAGTTGGGATCTATGACGTCTTCTCTAACAAGTACGATTTTAGCTGTCGAAACAAAGCACTCTGTGACACTGCTAACCACCTGGTCTTTTTCCGTCCACTATTGAAATATAATTAATCTAAGAATAAGGACAAATTCCGTAGGCATCCTTAAAAATTTATACCAAAAGGCATGTAATGGAAGTTTTTCCTTGTTACTTGTTATTTTTACACTTTTCACAAAGAATTTATCACTTGATGATAAAAATGCAAAATATTAAGAATGCTTCATTATTTTATAATAAAATAGAAATTCAGTTTTTTAGGTTGTATAACCTCCAATAAGATGTTGTGTCTGTTTTAGATTGAAAACAAAGTGACTTTGAGTACCTCAAAATCTGCACTTACGTGTTTTAATGCCTTCCTTTTCATCTACTTATGTCAAATAGATTTGATTGGATTCTTTCCTCTAGTGGTTAAAAAATGTAATTTAGAATATATTATTTTACCAAATTAAATTTAATGTTCCCTCTTTGTATTGATTATGATTTATTCATTATTATTAATTGTAATCATCATAGATATTAATGCTAATAATAGGGCATTCTCTCTAGTCATGGTTGTTATTGATTATACCCCCATGATAACTACCTTTATTACCATGTAAGAGAGGAGGACCCTCTTAAATTAAACAGAGACATTTGTGATGACGACAAGTTCATGGTCTGGGCATCCATGAATCTGTTGCTGTCATCAATTCTTATTTTAGCGTCTTTGTTTCTATCCAATTCAAAATAAGGCTGCAGTAGGGGTGTGAGATAAAATGTATAGCTTTGGTCTGCTCTATTGTAAAGGGTCTTCAGATAATATTTATCATGATTTGGTGCTGTACAAATAAAGATTGATTTATATTATGTAAGTTTGGGTGCACCCTGATTACTCAGTTTGGTAGGATCAATGAGTGTGAACATAAATGTTTTAAAAACAAAAAAACTTACTGTGAGAATGATTCAAACAGCACAAAGAGATGATTCTTTTTGTACTTAAGCTGAATTTGTAGGTTTTAATGAATGCAAAGTATTTATATTCATGTTGTCATTTTACTGGCTGTCTTATTTTTGTCCCTTGAAACCCCCCAGAGTTAAATTTTCTTACAGCCATCCGTACTTCTCCTGACTCGGGCGTTTGTTCTGCTTCATCTGTTCTCAGGCCTCCTCAGATATCGAGCTCCTATCACAGGAAAACCGTGTACACCCTGGCCTGGGGACCCCCTGTCCCCCCTGTGTCATTTGGTAAGTTCCTAATGAACTCCGAGCAACTGCTGCTGTTTGCACTGAACGCTCTGACCCAGCTAAAACACCGGCACACGAACCGATGAGTCAGCAAAAACAAAGCAGAAACATCTTAACACGCCATTTTATAATCGACTTAGTAATTAAAGGAGCTGAGAAAACACTCTGTGCTCACCTCCCCCTCCTCAGCTGCTCATGGGGAAATCAGGAGGCAGGAAGTCAATTTCAGCAGCTGTCGGCAGATGACGTCTTGATTGGTGCATCAGTCACCCTCATTTAAAGCTGCAAATATAATTGTTGCCATGCCAACAATCTGCTGATGGTTCCTGAACTAAAACAAAGGCACAGCTGATGTGTTTTCATTGGTTTAGATCTTAACGATGACTCATGTAAGGTGTTGAAAGTAGGTTATATTGCATTGTTATATCCTCTATGTCCTAAGTTTGCATGTAAGACTGCGTTTTCTGTAAATGTACTGTGCTTGGTCGTAGAGTTTTTGCTGGGAAAACTAATTTAACCAAGTAAAACTAAGGATGTAAGGGTAAGAACATGTATTTTTATATGTAAGCTTTGAACTCTTGAAAATATTCTGTGTATGTGTAAGGATGTATTTATTAATAAGATGTAAAAGCATGTTGAATATGTATCTTAGGGTCTTATCACAAACTATTTGCCTTAAAAGAGAAAAGGAAGGTTTTACCATCTGACAGTCGGTGTTCATTTTATGTGTGTGCATTCAGGTGTGTCAGGAGGAAAGCCATCCCACAGTTTGTACAGCTGTGCAGGTGAAGGAGTCATTCTGCAGCATGATACGACAAAGCTGAGCGGAGAGGCCACAGACATCGACAGACTGATCAGAGACACCAACAGCATCAAGGTGAGAGGGATGTTACTGTAAAATGTTCGTGGCCGTTTCATGGTGTTTTTATGGGGCAAACTCTAAGCACTTTTTCATTCATTTAAATCTCTTCTACTTGTGTGACTTTGTCATGTTAGAATATTTTTAAGCCACATCTTTTGCTTTGTTTTCAGTCACAAAACTGTTGGTATCTGTTCCTAAACTGCATCTAGAAATAGGTGAAAGAAGTTTCAGATCCACAACTCCTGCATGTTAGAATACCAAAAAAAGGGTCTTGGGGAACTGGTCTCTTTAAATCTTGGTTTATGAGTGTAGATATTGTAATGTTAATAAGTACAATAACAGCAAAAATAATAATTCTAATAGTAATAAGAGATTTACAATATTATCTGAACAACATCAGTTTTGGCATAAACTAAATTTTTCTGTCTTTCTCCTTTAATATTTTCCCCCTCTGCATCAACACATCGCTGCATCAACATCTTTCCCTGATCAATACAGAGCAGCAGGTCTTCTTCAGAAAGCTGTCTCAGAGCTTCTGTGTTTTTAACTTCTGTCACAGAGTTAAAAAATGTTCCTTTGAGCACGGATTTGATTTAAGGAAAAAGGAAAAAGTCACATGGTGCTTGATCAGGTGAACAGACTCTTGAGATAGACTGTTTAGTAAGAAAAAAAAATTAAAGATAAACTGTAATTTCACCCTTGCATTGCAACACATATTGTATTTTCACATTCTTGCCAGTACACACCCCAAAAAATAATCGCGGTCCCTTGGTTTTACAAAAGGAAGAAAGATGTGTAGCTTTGTGTTTCCTATGCCAGAGGAGGTGATAAAAGATACAGTGAAGCTCTTTTCCTCTTTTAAAAAAAATGAACAGCTCTTATCATAACTAATTTAGAAGTTTATATAAGTTATTTCATTCAGTTAAGAATCTTTCTGGCCAACAGGGACTTGAATGGAACAGAAACCATACAGCTGTAGTAACACATGTTGCTTAAGGTGTATTAATGATTGGAATCATATACGCTGTCTGAACATGTGGGAAGATAAGGTGGTGTGTGGTTCCTTTATTGTCTCTCTGTATTTTCTTGTGTTCACTTGTAAACAAACTTGGCTGTCAGTCAAACGCAGCTGCAGGTAGAGAACAAACATAAGTATTTCACAGATTTCAAGCTCCCTTTAATGAAGCAGATACTCAGGAGAGGAGTTAGGGGCTGAATGTGAGCAGAGGTGATTTGAATAAGAGATGAAGGTGAGCTCTTCTTCCCCACAGCACAAGCTGTCTCCACACACAGACCTCAGCTGGAAGCCAGATGGGAGAGTGGTCGCCATCGGCAACGAGGACGGGTGAGTGAACGGCCGGGTCAGCCCGTCTTTTAGGCAATCGGAGTGAGGGACCAACTGTTCTGTCAGTGGGAAGTCTGCAGCTACAGGATAGCACATGTGTTTCTGTGTGACCTGTCGAACTCTGATAGATGGACCACATCCTG